>DWHP01003499.1:0-13341 GCA_018247895.1 Parnassius honrathi
AAGCTACTTTGCCACAGAACCAGCAAAAATGTTGGTCTAGCGTCAGACGCATAGCACTAATACGGATACGATTACTAAACTAACATTAATGGTTAGATATCGCAGTGGTTGGGTGCTTTTCTGCTGTGCTTAGGGCTGCAGGTTCGATATGTGCTTGTCTTCGGTTAAAGTCAGTTGCAAGTATCCCTGAGATGTAAGAGCCTCTAACCATCAGGGGGATTCTTACCACGTAACATCATCATAAATACAGCCCATCACAAGTCCATTGCTAAACATAGGCTTGCCTTTTTACTCGAGAACTATTGTTCCCAATCGGTTGTGGGTTCTTTGAACTACGTTTCCGGCATATTTTCACCATAGCTTGCAGATCTGTTGAGCAATGTCGGTTACTCTAGTTTCATGCGCGTGTGTATTTAATCTACCATGTTTGTTACTCATATATAAAAAAATACTGACGTATTATGTTGTTCTATTCTTGTTATCAAGTAGGAAGGGATACGTATTTTCTTTTGCGATATTTATGCAAGCTCATTGACAAAAACCACATGCACGACGTCGCGTCACAATTTCTAGAATTATTAATTAAGGAGATGCCACACGTAGGGTTGTGGAAGACGTTCCACATGAAGCGTTTAGAAGGACATAAAATCTTTTTTATTTTTTTATTACTGTTTTAAGCCAGCGCATAACTAAGATCCCACCTGATGGTAAGTGGTGATGCAGCCTACGACAGTGAAGCGCACTGATTTAACAAAAGCCTATTCACTCTTGCTTTGAAGACACCCACACCGTAAATCTGATGGGAAGACAGATGTTGACAACTTATTGCAACTTTTTGTTGTACGCATGGCAAAGGACGTAGCAAACCGTTTGGTTCGAATGCGTGGTAAGTTCAATAACGAAAGGGTGGAGACTGGCCGGAAAATAAATGAATCAAAAAATGTTTTTGTTTTATTTTTGTATTTAGCAATTTGAATTTAGTAATTTTTATATATTTCTTTTATTGCATTCCTTACTCTAAAATAATGCACAGACCAGACTGTTATGAGGTATTCTTTTCTAGACCACCCATGCAGTGGTGAGAATATATACAATAGAGATATAGCAGTGTTGAGAAGAAAATAATAACCGTAAATGATGTTTGAAAACTAAAACAAGAGATAAGCAGCAGCGTTTCCCTAACAACAACTCAATATTATAAAAAACCTCGAGCGCCAACCCACCTGCTAAGTGTGGCAGCTAAGACACCATTCCCCCTTTGAATCAATTTATCGGAGAGGCTTATGTTCAGCAGCGGACTTTTATAGGCTGTAACGGATGGTATGGAGTAATCGCGGCATCCATGGTGACCAGAGGTTTTTTACTTTCTGATAAAACTGATATAACAGTTAACTGACCCGTTCTATTCTTAGGTACTAATTATTAATTTTGATTTTGATTAATTAATGATTTCACAGTATATTGAATAGCCTTGCAGTTAGTATACTTGACTTAAGATTTAATTTGATTGATTACAGGATTATAAGCGGGTTCGTGTAGCACTTAGCCGCCCTTTCTATTAAATTTACGTTGTTTTATAATTCCAATAGTATTCAATGGCAGAAATTTAGTTCTTGCATATTCATCGGAATATAAGAAGTCAATTATGTTTATTGTTTACTTCAAATGCATTGGTCTTTCCACTACCCCATAGCGTCCCGCGCATGTAATAAGATGCAAAAAGGGGAAACAAACCAGAAGGTGAGTGATTTGAAATAATAAAAAGAAAAAAAACTGATGTTACCAATAACCCCTCACATTAAAGGGGGAAACCAAACACGAGATGGACAGCAGCGTCTTTGAATCGATCGAATTTTGGCAACGGCGGTCTGTCTCGACGGGGGCTAATCATCTGCGCAGGACAAGTACAGTGAACGAGTGTATGCTGGCCTGAGGTGGCCACTCCGTGAGGGCTCGGCAAGCTCATTTTGGATGTATGTCGGTTGACTCGGAGGATAGGGCTGTCCTCTCCCCCTACCGCTGCAAACGAGGTGAAGTCGCGGGGTAAGAGGACTGTTGGTATGACGATGCGCCACACGCCCTATCCCCCGCGACTCGGACGAGGTCACACCGATGCACGTGTGGAGTATCGGTATTGCGAGGAGCCACTCCCCCTGCCCTCCGTGGTCGAAACTTGGTTGGCGGCAGAGCCAAAGACCAGATTCGCCGCTGGGATCGCAAAGGTTAGTGCCACCGAGCGCTCGATTTTCCTGGCTCCATGGCCTCTACGTATCGGACTCGGGGAGGAGGGGAGGGGGGCGTTACGCAGGTGGAGTTGAAGGCCGTGCCTTCCATTATCATCTCCGCTTCATACCGCATTACGTAGTAAAGGGTGGGGTGATAGACGCAGTCATTTGGAGATAACAAACCCGTTACATCCCCACACATAAGTGATCAAAGTTCAAAGTAATAATTGTTTATATTTATTGAGACATGTAAACTTTGTTATTTCCATTAATTGAGACTAAAATCAACGACTGAGTTAAAAATTAATATACCGCTAAGGTCAATTTGATAATTAATTGGTGATTTCTATTAAACAACCTTACATGTTTATTATATTTATAAAAATTACAGAAGACAAGAATAATTGTTTGAAGTTTAAACAGAGATCAAAATTGAAGTAGGAAAATGGCATAAACGTTAGTACAACCTACAAGTACTTAAAGTACTTAAAGGTCGTTGTCGGATTTTCTCTACGATCTAGACACAGATTTAATATGCTTGTTACTTTTACTTTCAGTGTTTTAAGTATATATTATTATATATTTAGAATTCAAATTCTGGTACAAAAAACCGTTAAAATAATTTATCTTCGGTTATTATACATTCAATTTATTACTATTTATCGAACAATTCGTTAGTTATATTTACATAATGTATTTGTTTTTTCGAAATAAGAGTTTATTGATTATATAGGTTGCACTGTAGTTTAATTTATTAACTATATATTTACAGACCACAATAACTCCAAAGCACAATAATTTATACCGCTTTAGTAACGAAAAAGAAATCAAAGACAACTGTTATTAGGCCGGTGCTGCAAAATGCCACCTAGAAGGATTGGACTCAGTAAAGTGTCGTGCTGAAAGACAAAGTAATGAAACAAAAAAGCAAGTGAAACTAATTTTATCAGCCTCGAGCACAGGCGCCGAGTGACTATTCTGCGCCCGTGCTCTGCCGGTAATAATACAAAAATATCTGAAACTATTTAAGTATTTCTTATTTCTCACAATTTGTCTTTGTAGAGCACCAGATGTGTCGAGCATCTACATTATATATAAATATATTAAACACCTACTATTAGCAATACGTCTTTCGTTGACAATCCAATATTACAACCTGATACTAGTAAAACGATTTTTTACCTGTATCAATTGTACCATTTCTAATTTGAATAATGTCTGCATGTATAGACGGCTTATAATGGGATCATGTTAATGGTGAATAAAAGTTGTTTATGAAACAGCAAAAATTTTTGTATAATTGAACTATTATCTTTTGAATACAGTCCAGTAACTTGAATTACTGTGAAAATATTTTCTCATTTGCATTGCCATCGGATTAAGCGCGAATGCACTGAGGTGTACTGAGAATGGTAATGTTTTCACAATGAGAGTCACAGCGGGTTTGATAGTGAAAAAATAAATCGCTTATATTAAACTCTTTTGAAGGAAATATTTATGATATTTATTATTTGGTATACTTATTTCAATATTGTTGTACGTTTTCTTAACGTAGTATAGAATCGAAGAAAAAAAATGGAATCGAGAAGATAGCCAGTATGGTATGGTCGTAAATACTGTCACAATTTTAAAAACTTCTATTCTCCTTTTTTTCTGAGTTCATTTCTTCAATTTAAAAAGCTCATATTAGCGTGGGGTAGAAAAGAACTAACATTAAGACATTAAATTATCACATAAATAATTTTTGGGTCGCATTTGAACAATATAACAGCCTGACAATATTGAGATGTTACAGTCGCTCTATAATAATCTAACAATATTGTCAAAATAAGAAATACGGTAATATTTCTATATTCTCCAATTACCGTATTAAATATAGAATCAATATGAAAATTACTATCTTATAGTGCAATAAAAAAGCAAGTTATCTTATGGATATTTATTTTTTATCTACATTCACTTCATAAGCCATTTTCGCGTGATTGTTATTGTGTTGGTTTTTGGAGTTTTCTAGTATTTTAGTGTAGTGTTTTATTATAAAATTGTAATGAAAGTTTTTGTGTGAATATAATTTATCTTTTTACGCAAATAATTTCGAGTAACATATATTGAAATAATTGTGATCTTCACGCTACCGACATTCACTTGGTATGTTTTTTTTTCTTATCAAAATACAATAGTCTTTTTGTAAACCTGACTTTTATAGAGAAACTTTTGTATAGATTTTATAGTGCCAAACTTCTTCATAAAATGTAGTCTCTAAATATAAGTTTTAATGGTTTTAAGTGTTGGAATAGAGGAGTTAGGCAATGCAGAGCCTTAACCATAGGCCTATAGGTAGCTACTGCGGTATGCTTCTATAAATTATATTTAACGTTTTTTTTCCTTCAGCATAAACATGCAGATTTTTCGCTTTGGAAACACGTGAGCAAGTCACATAGAGCTGACCGTGAGAAAAACATGGCGTGCCCAAATGTATGCCTGCTACCTTTAAGGTTTGACCCTGCGATTTGTTGATCGTCATTGAAAATGTGACTTTTAATGGGAACTGCACTACATTGTCAACCAATACCTCCTGTGTTCCACCCAGGGTTTTAAAGTTATCCTACGACCGCCATTTCCTGATGCTCTACGCCTGTACAGAGTAGTGCTCTATGCCTTTGTCGTTAGTTTGAGTATCTTTTAAAAGCACCCTTGAATACTTTTTTGTGCATTTTTCTTCCTTCGTGTATGGTGATGACAGATTTAGTGCACCACAAGGACCGTGAATTATATTTTTGGTAACACTATCGTAGAGTTTTTGATCACTTTCTGGGTTTGGTACCTTAGCACTTGTGACTTCGCCAATTTGGTTAGGGCGTAATTTTTCCGTCAACCTCAGCAGTAAGACCTCTTTTGTCCACTCGATCAAGTACATGAAGCACTTCATGTCTCCAAATATTTTACCTTTTGTAAGCAGAGCAACCAATTTTTGAACTTTTATTTTAAATAATCTGTCTGTTAAGTCATGTCCGTCCGTTGAATTTTAACCTAGAATGAGCTCTTTAGTAATTCCTGGCCAAGCGAGATTACATGTCATTGTAATAAACAGATCAGGCCTCCTGTAGTTACGCACGTATATAAACGCATCCTGCGTGAACTCATGAAGATATCTCAAGCTATTTACAAATGACGACGGGAGTATTACCATTTGACCCAAATTGTTTGGATCTAAATCCGCATCATTCCTGATCGCGTCTTTTAAATGTATATAGTTTTCTGCTTGTAGTTTTGTTTGTTTCAATGCAATAAACCTTAAGCGCTGACTCTCAACTTTAACATACATATACACCAAAAACTGAAGAAGGAGAAGTCTACATCGAAGCAACAAATTATAATTGTTGCGACGTACCATCATATGATATACATAAAAGTCTTTGCACGACACTTTTTTGTTCGGTAGGGGTTGTTTTGTAACTGGATTTGTCTGAGGAATATCAAAACTGTACCCCTCTTGTCCTTTCAAAATTTATCGGGTTCCAGTAATACTCGAGAAGTATCATAAAATCTATGAATGTCCGGAATTTTTGTGAGCCGGCCATAGTGCGTCTGAATAACAACGTCCCGAGACGCAGTTTTTTCAGTACCAACTACTACGGCAGCTATTTCGTTTGTGGTCGGGGCATTGAATCGTCTTTCATGTTCACCACATGTTACATGATCTGGGTGTAAAACAACCTTGTAACTGTCGCTATTTACTCTATCTTTAGCCATTTTAAATTCATGCACGAAAACGTTGTAATCATGTAGAACTTTTTGTATTTTTTGAACTGTGTTTCTTTCCACACCTGGGACGTACTCAGAACGCCTATCAACTTGTGCTTCCTCAGCACCCGTGAAATAAACTTGCAAAAAATTTGGTAGCTTATTAGTAACAGGAAGCAAAGAGTCAACTGTGTGGTATATTTGCACTTGGATTATAAAAGTCGGACAAAATTCTGGCATCGAAACAATGTTATCAGCTCCAAAAGCTGTCATCCATACTACATTCTTTAAATCATAAGTAAGTACAATACTTCCAAAACTCATTTGCTTTGTTTGAAAAAAGTTCTTTAAGAGGTTCAGCAGGCTCGTCTATTGAAGCAAGAGCTACTTTTCCTCCCAAACAACACATACCTGCTGCTTTTTCTTTCATCATTCATCGCTTCTATTTTTATAAGTTGTGGCTTTAGTAATCAAAAGTTTCGTCGTACTCAAATGCAGCTTCATCGAATACCACCTACGCGTTTCTTGTAAATATTAGTCGTCGCTGTTGCGCCCTTTCAGCAACAGCGCATCTGCGAGCTTCAGCAGCTTCAACGGTTTTTGTAGCTCTTTGGGACGCCATGTAAGTCGCCTGCTAAAGATACCGAGCTTGAGACTGTTCGGTTATCTCAGAAGCCCGTTGAGATGTCCGATATTGAGCGTTTTGTTAACGTCGAGCTTGAGACTGTTCGGGTGTCTCCGCAGCCCGTTCAGATGCCATGCTGTCAACGTCGATCCCGGAACTGTTCTGGTGTCTCATCAGTCCGTTCAGATGCTAGATACTCAGCATGCTGTCGACGCCGAGCTTGGGACCGTTCTTTTGTCTCAACAGCTCGTTGAGATGACAAATATTCAGCATGCTGTCGACGCCGAGCTCGGGATCGCTTTGGTGTCTCGGCAGCTCTGTGAGCTGCCTCACACTCTGCCTGTTCAAGCCTTTGCAGTTCGGCTTGTGGAAACTCTAGCTACTTTCATAGTTCGAGCTTTATTAGAGATTGGGAAAGATTAGACTTTCGCTTTTGTGGCATAATTATTAAGTACGTGCTTTTTGTACACTTCCAAAAAATACGGTACGGTAGTTATTATTATGCTTATTATACTTTATAAATGCAATATTCGCCTATTTAATTCAAATTATGGCTAAAATGTAATTAATAGGCAAAAAGCAACAGTAATTTGCTAATTAGAAAACAAAATCACGCTTCCGTGAATCTATTAATATTATTTTATTATAAATTTTACGTTAATATTGCTGTTATATTATTTACATTATTACAAATGAACCAAAACCACCAAAAGAGGACCAATTACTTACCTACAACCCATGTAATGTAATTTTAATAAAAACGAAGTAATTCGTTACAATTAACAGGTAGGTAACTTATCTATAATAATAAAAATAAAAATGAAGTATCTTTTTGTACGTGTAACTCCTAACCAAAAAAAACACCTGTCAATATTTAAACTTGGGCCTATATTACTTTAAGTACTATGCGTTTTTAACAAATCGCTATTGCCTCGAAAATTCACATAACACAACCGTCAATGACGTCTGCCTTCACGTGTATATGCCCGCGTTTGGGTTGCGCACTCGATGAGCGACTTCTTCGCCCACCTCACCCGCCGTGCATAGGACCACCCGCTTCGCCCCGCCCGCACCGTAGTATCGCGTTCGCGCACTCAGTTTGTCATCGTCGTAACTATTAAAATGTTTGTCTCTCTACTTTAATTTTATCTAAAACGAATGTTCAATAATTTTACTTCAATTTACATTTATATTTCATCTACTTTAATTCAATTTGTTACTACCAAATGTGCATTTGAAACAAATTATCAAATTTTATTGTAGTTGTGATTCACTATTTTGGCTATAATGGCTTACACATAAGATATAGGTATATACTGTGGCTAACTTTTTTGTAGAACTATTTATGATAAACATTTCCATGAAACATTACATATGTGTAACTCTAGCGGTTTTAGCAGCGCAAGCCACAACAGCTCGCAGATGGTAGATTTTCCTACTTACTTGACACTTGTCGTAATATTTTGGACAATTCAGACAATATCTTTATAAATTGTAGCCTATATATAAAATCTATATTATTGTAAAGTTTCGTTAAAATCAGTACAGTAGTTTTTACGTGAAAGAGTAACAAAAGTGCATCTATACATCCATCCATACTTACGAACTTTCGCGTTTATAATATTAGTAAGATAATATTTGGATTATATTTTATTTCAATTGCCTCTGCTATGGTACCTTCATAGAGTTTTTGTGGTGATATAATATTATCAGCACACACCGACTCTGAAGAAACCAGTATTGACTGCTGACAATCACATCTGGGGGCACGGCAGTGCCCCGCAAAGTTGAGCAAAAAAGCGGCACGGCCGTACCATATTTTTTCAAGGCAGTTCAGGTCATTTTCGACCTCCCTATAACTGTGTATAAGTTGTGGATAAAACTAGGAGCCTGCATTTAGTAGCCAAGCAGGAATTGTATAAACATGGTATATTTCAAATTTCATTCAGTTTGAACCAGTAGTTTAAAAATTATAACTAGTCAAATTTCTTAATTTTTTCACTCACTGACTAACTGACCGATCATCAAAATACACTAACTACATAAATAACTTTGTAATCCCATATAAATAAAAAGTTTACAAAGTTATATTTGCAGTAATAGAATCAGTGTACCTGTATATGTATAATAGTTAGATAGGTGCGTTGTTAGTATTCAAAAAGTAGAAGGTACCGGAAAGGAAAAAAGTAAGACTATTTACAAAAAGAAATGAGATGCCATCAAAAACATAGCTAGTAAAATAAACCAAGTCTCGCAACTCAGTTCTTGTACCGTAAAGTTGTGAGATCCATGTATCCTTCTGTTTTAAGTTATTACATAATTAGCTAACCTAACAACATCTTATAGTGACCATATCACTATTAAAATCTTTCGTGTTTTAAATAAATAGATTGACTTGGCAATTGCACTAAACAGTCTGATTTCTTGTAAGATACATTGTGTTTTCATGCGATGGCCAAGTCAATCTCTATTTATTCAAAACATAAACGATTTTTAATATTGAAATGGTCACTATAAGATGTTAGGTTAGCTAATTACGTAATAACTTAAAACAGAGGACCCTTAAATAGGGACTGAATAAATTAACCGACTTGGTACTACATGGATCTCACAACTTTTCACGGTAGAAGAACTAAGTTGCAAGACATGGGTTTTTATACAAGCTATGTTTTTGATGCCATTGATGTTTTACTTAGGAGTCAAAACGCTCCTCATTATATTTACATGTCTTTACCGGGTTATCCGTAGCCAGTATGTGTCCTCTTATTTCATTTTGGGCTGATTTGATTTATTTGACACGGTTTGAAGGGAGTCATAAAGTAGTAAAACTTCTGATTTAAGGCACTCTACGTCAGTCTCAAACCATTTTTAATGTTATCCACCTCAAATGAATAGAATTTATGTTCATATATGAATGCTTGCTTTTCTTTACATATATTTACATAATGTTTGATATTGATCTTATTTTTTATTAATTTTGGAATTTTTATCATGTATTTAGTAACTTTTACATATTTCTTCAATTTGGTTTTACTGCAGTTAATCCTTACTGTTTTTCATGAAGTAGAAGAGTCGTCAACTGTCAAATCTGTTGTTGCAGATTGCTGTAATATTTTAGAGTATTGCACAAGTTCAGAGAACAGGCTTTGAGTCTGTTTAGGTTATCTTCGTATGTTTTAAGTTGTGCTATTTGCTCCTAAGCCTCATTCAACTATAACTTCAATGCAGCTGTAGGCTACTTTCCTACATTAGACACACACACATGACACACAGATACACACGTACATACTCTCTCACACTCAACATATACAATACTTTTACACGTCACTATATACTCTCAACACAATGCACATAGCAACAGCCGGGCGTTGAACTACCGCCCGGAATTTCGTTGTCAGTTAACACAGCTGGCAAAAAGGATCGCCTGCGTTCGCACACCGCGCTCACCAGTCGTTCTACCGATACGACGCGGAACGCATGTTGCTCGCTAGCGCAGCTAATCCTTTGTTCTCACCCTAGACTTTTATATAATACGGTGAATATTGATTGTGCTTTTTCTAGACAGTATTTTTATTATAAACTCTTTTACCTTGTCTTGCGTATCTTCTGCTGGTTTGTGCTAAATTGTGTATCTCCTGCTTGTGTGTATTAAATTAAACATTTTTAACTGTCAGTGTTATGGACTTATTTATATAGACCGTTTATCTCGCTAAACAGCAATAAACCTGAGAGCTTCCTCATATTTCTTGCTGCATTGTTCAAACTCATTAACCGTTCTTTGTAGCCGATTGCTTTCTTTTATAACATTGGCACAATCAACGTGTAACTTAACCGTATCACTTTTTAATTGTGTATTTTTGGAAATTATGCTAACTACTTCCATTTCCATAGACAACAGGTCACACTGCTCCCTGGAAGCCTTAAATTCAAATTCAATTTTTTTCGAATTTTTTCTTTCAAACCCATGAAGCGTATTACAAAAAAAAGCGCGAATTCACAAAGTCTTCTCGTTGAAATTATACGTTTTTCGTTCGTTGCTTTAAATATTAATTGCTTGGTAATAATGGTTCGTTTCCTTTACTAAAATAAGCTCAGTGCAAAATTTAGATGACTTATTTATTTATTTAGTAATAATCATTCTTCTGATTCATGTTTAGACAAAAGCTCTGAGAGGCATGATTTGGCAGCTCTAATTTGTAGATTCTATTAAATATCGACTATCAAAAATTATTTTTATCTCACAAATATCTTATAGTTTAGTAAAGATAAAATACATTTTCGTCATACGCCTTTCACGTAAGGAAGAAAAATCGACATAATTCAATTAACGACCGACAAAGCTTCGATACAAGCCCCAATATCTCTGCAGTTCTGTATCATTTTGACGTAAAATTTATACTAAAATAATCACTAACATTTGCTTAAACTATACTATGATTTTCACTTTTTAAATCATTACTATTGTTACGAGCTTAAGGTTCGTGATAATAAAAACTGACGATTGAATTACCAAAACTGACACTTTAATTACTGAACACGTATTGAAACTTACATCACAATAATGATTAAACACACTTAACACTTAAGTTCACTTTATTTTGCTCCGAAGGCCTTCGCTCGTATCGCCAATTCATTACTGCTCCGGTCGCGGCACTAAACGGCTTTATATAGACCTTTCCCACTGAAACATCTAGAATGTTCCACCAAATACCGGTCCCGACCGATTAGGGGCAGAAAATTCGAGTGTAGAGTTTTCTATTTTATTTTGAAACGACCTAGGGACCTTCAATAAAAAAGTTTACTCCTTTCTAAAGGGCCTACAATGCACCTGTAATTCCCCTGGTGTTGCCGTTGATCATGGGCGGTAGTCACTTAACATCAGGTGAGCATGCTCGTTTGCCCCCTCTTCTATAAAAAAAAACATTCATATTTCTACCACTCGATACCAGATGGCGCTAATAATCAGCCGTCATACTATTTACCGGGCTTTAATTGTGGTGCGCAACACTATTATTTTTTGAATTATATTTCACTGCGCCGACCATCTGAATTCACTACCGCGCGAGCGGTTCTCGAGGTTGCACGTTTGTCATTTCGCGAGCTCCGTCTCGTTTCGATATTATCGTAAAGTGCGTAGACTGCCGTGATGCTACTATTTTGTGCATGCTAGAGCATCGTCAACTACGCCCGCAGTTTTTATCGTTGGAAGTATTTACTTGCGTACAGTATTGTTGCGCGCCACAGTTGATGGCACTAGCGCTATCTGGTATCAAGTATCAGAAGTAGGAGGGTCAGGATCTTTCTACAACTCTCCCAACAGCGCCATCTAGTAACGAATAGAAGAATAAAGCTTTCTAGAAAAGTCACACTCGAACTTTCTGCACTTAGTCGGTCGGGACCGGTATTTACTGGAACATTCTGGATGTTTCGGTGGAAAAGGCCTATTTAAAGCCGCTGAGGGCCTCAAACGGGGCAGTATTGAATTGGCGATACGAGCGAAGCTTTTGAAATGAAGTGAACTAAAGTGATCAATGTGGTTAATTATTAGTGTGTATTAGTTTTAATTTGTGTTCAGTAATTAAAGTGTCAATTTTGGTAATTCAATCAGCGGTTTTTAGTGTCGCGAATCTTAACCTAGTAACGGTATATTTCAATTAATATAAAGTTTGCAGATTATTATTAAACCAGAACGGAACGGGGAAAAATAAATACAAGTATCAATGTGTCACAAGACGTAAAAAAAGGAATATCCTGTCTCTGGAGAGATAATAATGGAGAATAAAAATGTCTGCTTACTTGCCTTAAGGACTGGCTCAGGTTATACAGTATTAGTACTAAAAATCACCAAAAATGACAAATTTTGGATTTTGAGTATGTTACCCAAGTTACAAGCGTTTTATAAAAAATGTGTACTGCCTAAATTATTGACTCGAGATAAGCTCAATCAATGCCGTTGCGGCAAATGTTTTTATAATAAAAATATGGTAATTGACTGTAAATACCGATTAAAAAAATATTAGTCGTAGTTGGTTATTTTTTATTTATACCACCATGCTACCGTTAGTGGATATAATCGATTATTAACCAACATCGGTTAACAATCGATTACTGTGAAACAAAAAATTTATGTGTACTTATTTCAACACTAAGGTTCATAAACAATGAAAAATGTATCAAATATATTACAATATAAAAATTAATTAGCTAAAATACACACACACCAAAAATTTTCAATCCACTGAACTCCATCCTAAGAAAAATTGTAGAATAGAAGATGAAGATTGTTTAGTCGCTATACTCACAGTATCATAGTGCGGGCGAATGAATAGAAATATGAAATCATGTATCACCCGCATAGGTCGTCGCCCGCTCTGAGCAATTTGCGTAACACCGAAATGTCAGAGGGCTCTTAAAATGAGGTTGCTTGCAGCAATAGTTTGCGCATATCGTATTGTGATACAGAACTCATGCATCTCTTGGTCTGTTTCGCCTAGGTTTAAAGAAATTTATTTTCAAAAAGACAAACAATACCACTTACATAAAAATAATAGTTACATTTTAGTAAACTTATTCTAATGGTCGCTAAATATACAGTCAATAGCTTCATAGCCTCAATTTAATGGTGAAAAATGTTCAATTATATGTTGAGACAGCTGAGACTTAAAACTACTAAATGAGCTTAAAATGTTTATATTACAAGCATTTATTACAAATCTGTGCTCCTTCCAAGGTAATGCTTTTTTTTTG
>DWHP01003500.1:0-13340 GCA_018247895.1 Parnassius honrathi
GTTCTTATTTTTAAGGATTATGATAATATTTACTTATCTCAGTAAGACGTTGAAGCTGATTATATTATGTATACAATTAATCGATTTAAATTTTGTTGTGTTCATATTGAGAGTCACAATCCCTGACTGACAATGATGTATTTAAATATTATACGAGATTTTATGATACAAATTTGTAAAAGACGTAAGTAAATTTATGAATAAGTTACGGAAAACATAATTATGAATGAAAAATATTGATAGAAATATGGGTAAGAAGTGTGACATAGGTTGTAAAAATTATCGGTTGTTAGCATATCCGTATAAAATCAGCTTGATCAGCTGAGAGTTTGGAAAACCTAACCGAATAATTTTTAAGATTGTTCGGATTCTATAAAAGCTGGATGAGTTTTAATGTATTATTAATGAGGGAAATGAGAGTTTATTATAAATTGTATATGAATATTGTCCATAATCTCGATCTTCATCATGACAAGAGTCGTATACTTACGTGAAGTTATGGTACAATTAAAAAATGATAAATATGAGCTAAAATACTATAAATCTAAGGAAGTTAATGAAACAATATTAGCTATTGTCTTGATCATGTACGTACGCGAGCCGTGTACGTGAAAGAAATGGCACAATAATTATCTTATGAAAAATAGCTAAAATGCTATAGTGTGAAAGGAAAATAAATAAAGGTTAACCAAGAATGGAGGATATTTACGATAAAAAAGAGAATTATTAAAAAATGTAAGAATGAAAATATTAATGTACTTTAAATATCTGGACTAGACTGGTGACAAAATGAAAAGATAAAGTGACCTGGTGACTAGATAATTTAACGGTTAAGATATCGCACGAATAATTTGCAAATGTTCGTCAAGACATTACGTAAAGTAATAATCTCTGATTTTGAAAAACAAGTGCACACATTTAACAATACGTCGAATTATATGTATAAACTGAATGAGGCCTGTTCTATCCTAACTTGATTTACTAGTAAGTTTTTTGTTAGGTAGGAATTGCTAATTGTTTAATTGAAATCAGAATAATATATTACGTATCAAAAAAATTACATTCTATTATTTTGTCAGTGGGAGGTGCGATGTAGTGTTGTAGCCCACACGACATAGTTATATATTAGAGTTAAGGTTGTAAAAAAGAGCAGTATAATAAGAGATCTAGAACAAGTAACACGTCTCCTTCATTTAACACCTGCCAACGTTACAATGGTAGGATTCAAAATGGTCTGAGAACTAAGATGGAACTTCCTTGCAAAAGGCACGATTGCGTTTAGTAAAACATCGTGATGACGTGGATGGATTTTACGACTCTGTTGCAGTTTACGGCTATTGATTCAATAGACAGACAATTATACTGACTCTATAAACCTCAGACCGGAACATAGCAATGCAAACCGTCCCAGACGGAATCCTAGGTGAAAAAGAAGTCCTACCACCTAAAGAAAATTAATAAAACTACAATGTATTCTCTAGAGTACTTTCCGTAGTAATTTTTATAGAAGAGGGGGCAAACAAGCGTACGGTTCACCTGATATTAAGTGAGTAGCGCCGCCCATGAATATCCGCAACACCAGAGGAATTGCAGGTGCTTTGCCGGCTCTTAAGAAAGGGGTAAGCTATTTTCTTGCAGGTCCCCCGGTCGTATCTGCCCGGAAAAATCGCCTGTGGTAAACTATTCCACAGAGAAGCCGTACGCAGAAGAAAACATTATATTTTGAAGCCCATTTCGGAAGGAAGGGCGCTTCGAAAGAAGCGCTTTGTGCCAAATCTGATCGAAGGCCTTCGCAATGTCCAAACTAACGGCCAATGCCTCCCCTTGGACCCTACCGCCGCCACCCATCTATGAGTCAGGAAGACCAGAAGATCACCAGCTAATTGATCACGACGAAAACCGTAATAAGGAAGGCGAACTAGTTTCTTGCCAATTCTGCCTATGTGCTCTGACTTTGGCATGGCAATGACTCTTTTGAAGCACCTGGAAGCGAAATTATACTTCTTTTTAAGAACGCTGGTGTTTACATCCCGGGACGTTGATGCGTCAGCCAAGGTTTGATAGCATTCCTGCTTAAAGCATGATGTTATTTTACAGGAGCGACCAAACCATGGCTAAGATTAGCCTCCGATGGGCACCACAGGGGAAGGAATGAAAAGTTCCATACGCAGAAAGTACCATATCAGCGACAGAATCAGGAACAACGTTGGGATCGTCCGACGAGAAGCAAACCCGCCCCTAAGGGTAGGGTGCAAAGAAAGACTGCATCCCATCCCAATCAGTTGAACTATAGTGCCAAACACGGCGGCAGCCTGCAGAATGCAACCGCGATTTCGGCGTGAGTGGAGCCACACTTCGGACAAGACAATAGTCCGAGGAGGCTAAAGGAATGTCGACGGAACTCTGATATCCGTCCGGATGAGAGGTCAGCAGAAGGTCCAACAGGGAAGGTGCATGATCCTCCACATCTGGAATGCGCGTAGGCGAAGTAATCAGTTGTTTCAGACCATATGCCAAGGCAAAATCATGAACAGATCTCCCCGCATGATCGGTTGAACATGAACGAAGCCATTCATCGTGGTGGGCGTTAAAATCGCTGAGGATCATGATCCCTGCGGAGAGGATCTGCTGTAGCAACGAATCTGTATCCATTTAGACGTGGTGGAGGAGTAGGTCTGTTTTGGCATTACCGCTATGGGACCTATAGGGTCACCAGTAGACGCGCGGATGGTCGTCGCTGTCTTCGCGTAGCCAAAGGATGGACAGGTTCGAACCATCAAGACTGCCAAGGCTTCGAGAACAGATGTCCTCTCTGACATATGCGCAAACTCCAGCCCAAGGCACAAAGGAGTATTCCAGTTTGTACTCCGGGTAGGAGATATACTAAGCAACAGCCGGAGAGGACACCTGCGTCTCGGTCAGAAAGAGTAGTGCCGGCCTCGCCGTCTCGAGATGGTAGTGGGCTGCGTTTAGGTTAGAATGATGTCCCCTGATACTGCAAAAATTCACGGATAGCGTGACAGGGGTCGCCTTGGTTTTGTTGCTCAGCTTGCTCCGAGCAGTTGTTGTCTTGAGCGGAATTTTGCCCCTACCCCCTCCCCCCAGAATATGCGAGGTAACCTAAGCACCCACGCTGAGGAGTTGAGTAACTCGGTCGTGGATGCTCAGCGAGGCATTCTCCAGGGGTGCTGGTACCCTCCTGGGGTAGATCTTCACTTAATTCCGCTACAATGTTAAGGGGTGGGGGGGGGGATTGGGCCTCCAACCACCTACACTCACCAGACGAAACGCGGGAATTTAATACAAGCACAAACAATCGCTCTTTGTGTTTTATTAACAATTTCTGTAACATTTTGTATTTTGTAATGATTTCTTATATTTACGCGAACACTACACAATGATTAAAACTAATTTTACGGATTTTATCGCGTTTTATTTATTTTATTTTTAATACCCGGCGTTTCGGGTGCTTTCCAGCACCCATTGTCACGTGTGACTGAGGTGACTGACGTCCCGATGTCAAAGTTAACCCGGAGTACCTTCAGCTTTTTAATGATTGTCTTTGGTCCGATCTACGCAGAATGAACTAACTGTGTTTTAAAGTTTTGCAGTGGTATGCTTGGGTTTAGTTTAAATTTTATTAATTATAGGATCCCATGCAGGTGGTGGTACCCAGCCTCCTTCTCTATTGAAATTAGGATGTTTTTTAATTTCAATAGCCTCACGTATCATCCTTGGTAGGAATCGATGTTCTTTCGCGAGGATTTGTGGTCTATCAAACCTGATGTAATGGTTGGGGCCATCTAGGATATGATCGCAAACTGCAGACTTCCTGGAACGTTGATGCTTCACGTCAGCTATGTGTTCTTTTACGCGGGTTCTAATTGATATCTTTATTTGCCCTATATATGAGAGACCACAATCACAATCAAGCTTGTACATTCCTGCATTTTGGAGAGGAATATGACACTTGACTGATGGTAAGAACTGACTAATCTTCTTCGGAGGCTTGTAGAATGTTCTAATAGAAGCTCACTTCAAGATGTAGGCAATCTTGTCTGTGACACCTCTGACATATGGTAGTACAGCGGGCACACACCGGCTTCACTCGGTCACTGTGACGTAGGCGCGGGACCCGAAGCTTGATCTCGTGCAGAACCTGCCTGACGTGCTGAAGCTTGGCGGCCAGGTGTTTGCTGTCACAGATCCCTCGTACTCTCTGTAACAAAGATTTGCCCACGGTAGCTAACTGTGAAGAATGATGGTGAGATTCACCATTTAAAGATCGGTTTGTATTAGTTTTTTTCTATACACAATATGACCTATGGTGTTGTTAGGATTTCGGACGACTAACACATATATGAAAGCTAAGGAATTATTTGCGTCTAACTCCATAGTAAATAGAATTTTAGAGTTTATGGAATTAAAATATTCTAAAAATGCAGTTACTTTGTCCGATGGTAAAATTGTAAAAGTATCGTCTACGTACCGCTTGTAGAACCTTGTTGATCACAGACACGAATAATAAGCAACACGTAGTCTGTAACCTGTCAAAACAACGTTAACGTGGTAGAGCCATGCTGCAGATATATTAATTGTATAGTTGTCGCACGAATGGGTCAGCTCGACCGGGGAAGGACCATGCTCTCACAGAATACCAGCGTCAAATAGCAGCTTAATGTTATTGTGTTTCATATGGTGAGTATAGAGAACCGGAGACCGTTTTTACTGGAAAAGAGGCATTCCATCTTAGTCCTCAAGGCTGACAACGCATCTGCATTTTGATTTGCAAATGAGAATAGATGTAGATGTCTATGGGCCACAGCAACCACTTACCATCAGGTGGACTGTGCGCCCTTGTCACTCTTTTCCTATAGAAAAAAAAAATTCTATATACTAGACGTATTCGGTTCAGACCACAGTATAATAAAAACATATGGATTTATAGACTGTGGTTCAGGCCGTCTCACGATCGTAGGTAATTATTTCATGCAGGTTGCAAGAGTGACAGAGGCCTGCTATTTGTGTCTTATCGCGGAGTGGGTTTGTATTGAATAGGTTTTAATTAAGGGGTGGTCTCGGATTAATTTTAAGGAAATATTACAGCCCTTAAGAATGCCAAAACAGGGTTGAAGTTTGTATCGTAACCATTTAGAATTATGATATTCCTTATTCCACTCAAAAGCGTAGCAAGTGTTAAGAGAGATTTAACATATTAAGAAGTAAATGTTTTTCCTAACAAGACAAATGATAGAATGAAGTAAAATGTAAATACATTTTTTTTTGAGAATATGTCATTATTTCTCTCTACTGTGTATCTACTCTACCTTTTTTGGTTTAGTAATATCTCGTGAAAATGAGAGAGTGATAGCCTGTTTAGCTTTAAGAACTAATGTCAAAAACTAGTTAATTTTCTAATTTATTTATATATAATAAACTATAATATTAAACTTTGTGTAGTCCTTCAGCAATGCGAAATGAAATGCGAAAAAATTTGTTTATAACCATCACGTTAAGAAAAAGGATTGGTGAGCACAGCTCCGATATTCTTGTATTGGTATATTCTACCTATTAATTTCAGTGTTTTTTTGGTGCGACATTTATGTTGTATCGGTCTCCATTGTGACTGTCCGAACCAAACGAACCGAAGAGCCGAAGAGGACAAATACTGACACGTTCTTACTATCTTTCTTAATTCAGCTATGAATTAGTTTATAAACTCACGCCACCCAGAGGAGTAAGCGAAGACTACGGATTTAGATTTGGCACATCCTGATAAACCTTTCTCGTTTCTTTCGTATCCATGTATTTACGCTCGTCGATTGATTTAGGCTCTTTAATTTAAACCGCCTTTAATATATCGCCAATTTATTTATTAAACGTCCATCTAGGGTCACTCGCTACTATAGCATTTTGGTTTGACATTCTTTCTACGAGTCCGAACTACCGAAGCTTTCCTTTCTTTGTTAATGATTAATGCTGGTCACAACATCTTGCAAACCAAACTTATCTTATTACACAATTTCTCATCGTATTATTAAAATAAATTCATATTGAATATGAATTAATACTTACTAGAATATTCGCTACATTTGTAATAAGTGACGCTACATGTTAGTTTCTGCATCGTACGATATGAAAAGTTGACATGCTTTGCAAAAACGAAATTTTATTTTAAACGAAACCTGCCCAGTCCAAGCCCGCTGACAATAAACTTTATTTTGGGACTTCACAAAATGCGGAGTCTTAAAAACTTCTCTTTTTTACTTTTACACAAACCGCCTTTTAACCGGTCGGAAAGGTACAAAAATGAAAAAATAAAATGCGAGGCAATGTTAACATCAATCTACGTACAGTGCAATGCGCATTAGAAGCTTAGATCAATTGTTTTAATTGCACATTATATTAGTTTTTTTTCCAACAATGTCATAAAATAACATAAACAACATTGTTATTGGTGTCGGAAAGACGTAAGACCTAGTATGTAGTTATGTATTTTATTCTTTTCACATTTGGAAGTAGGTTTTGAAATTATAACATTTAATAATATTTAATGCGTTTAATTAAAACACAAAAGCGTCGCGTGCCCGCCCATTCACAAACTTTTAAACTTCAATCTTATTGCGGTAACCTGCTATTGTTCGTGGCTCATAAGGAGTTGGTTGATCTTAAATTTTGTGTTGTAATCAGAGTTGAAAATATTTTTAACCCAGTTTGACTCCGTTACAGTTCGTAATACGAGTATATTTATATTCATAAATAATCGTATTAAAATAAAACTGATGTCTTGAAACCAACGTCCATGTGTTGAAGATTCTATTAAAATCTCCGATGTTCTTTTATGCCTGTTAATGCAATTATTGTATTTTATATCCCCGTCACATTTATACAGGTATATCGATGGTGAGCACTCGCTAAGTGGTTTGCGTATTGGCCAGAAACATTAAAATCGAATCTTTATATTTGTCTTTATTGCTACCAATGATACGATATTTGCACGCGTACAGTAAACAAAACAATATGATGCATAATAAATGTAGAACCGAGTCGCTCAGATTTGTCTAGCTTTTTATTGTAGCCTTCGTACGTTCGTTCGTGGTTTTTTAGACGTCGGTTACTCAGATCACAAATATAGTGAGTTGTAAATATCTATAAAACATCTTTTTTACTATTGAAAGCATTGTGATATTACCGCAATAAAATACCTGAATGCCTTACAAAATAACCATATGGTACTAACATTTGCTTATTTACTTAAATAGAATTCCATTTACAATTTGTTTTCACAACTGTACATTTCGAGTTATTTTAATATGAATCTGAGCTTTTATGAAAACGAATACAGACTTGTTGGTGAAAATAGTTACGTGAATTTCATGTGATAAAATTTTAATCCAGCCTTGAAGTGTAAGTACAACGATCATATTATTATTAAAATGAAATTTTATGTTCATCCCTAGTTTCTGTTGTGAAAAAAAATATCACGGGTAACTTTTTGAATACATATTAGGCATTGTGCGATGTTATGGCAGTGTAGAAGGATTCTATTCCCTCATGTAGAACTATAAAAACTAGTAGGACTGACTCGTGTTCAATTATTATTACTATTGAACATTATTTCAAAATATTTTCTGGGTAATTTAACTTTGTTATAAACTAATTGTGGCACGCAGTGAACATTTGGTTTAGTTTCTAACAAGATTGCTGCGGCGCGAGTCTACCACGCTGTTATATTATGGTATCATGGTATCAGAACTTATGGTCTTCTGAAGGCAGGTGAAAAACCGGTACTTAAAGTCCTTCAGGATTTCTTCGATTCCGTCCTTCATGGTGGCATTACTCCGAAGACGTAGAGCAGAAGTGCGGTCTTGTTCTTCAAGAAAGGCGACAACGCTCTCTTGAAGAGCTACAAACAAATTTCCCTTCTGAACCGCATCTACGTGCTGTTTTCGAGAATCATTACGAATCGTCTCGCACGCAGAATCGACGACTTCCAGCCTCATGAACAAGCCGGTTTCCGAAAAGGCTTCGGTACCATAGACCAGATACATACCCTGTGGCAGATCGTACAGAAGACCGAAGAGTACCATCTGCCACTTTGCCTGGCGTATTTGGACTATGAGAAAACCTGTGATTTCGTCGAAATTTGGGCGGTGCTACAGCCTGTTCAGCGGTGCCAAGTTGACAGTCGGTATATCGAAGTGCTGAAGTGATTGTGCAGTAGAGCTACGATGGCTATCCGAGTACAGAACCAAAGTACGAAACCTATCCAACTGTAGAGAAGTGTAAGACAGGGTGACGTTATATCCTCGAAACTCTTCACCGCTGCATTGGAAGACGTTTTCAAGCTACTGGACTGAAAAGGATACGGTATTAACATCAATGGCGAGTACATCACTCACCTTCGATTTGCCGACGATATAGTCCTTATGGCAGAATCGCTGGAGGACTTAAGTACTATGCTCAATGACCTCAATAGTGCCTCCCAACGGATAGGTCTTCAGATGAACATGGACAAAACAAAGATCATGTGTAACGTCCGTGTTACACCTATGCCGGTAGTTGTTAGGATCACTAAGCTCGAAGTTATTGACGAGTATGTTTACCTGGGACAAATAGTCCTACTAGGTAAGTCCAACTTCGACCGAGAAGGATGGATTCAACTCGGCTGGACAGCGTTCGGGAAATTACCACATATCTTCTCGTTAGCTATACCTCAAAACCTGAAAACGAAACTGTTCAACCAGTGTGTGTTGCCAGTGATGACTTATGCAACTGAGACGTGATCCTTCACTGCTGGCCGTATGAGGAAGCTCAAGGTCGCTCAGCGCGCTATGGAGAGGACTCTGCTCGCGTTTTCTCTGCGTGGTAAACTTCGAACCAGAAGTACTAACAAAGCCAACGGATTAGTAAACTGAAGTGGGAATGGACCGGCCATATAGCCCGAAGAACCGACAACCACGCGGCAGCCTTTCCTGTTGCACGCATGGGCTCAAACCGGGGTGTTACCACGACTTAACAGAAGACCAGCGTGAAGTAGCGGCTTTGCTTCTGCATTTTATCTGGTGAGTGCAGGTGGCCGGTGGCCTAATCCCCCCCCCGCCCCCTCTCCATCAACATGGTAGCGGAATTTAATCCAAGACTACCCCAGGAGGGTACCAGCACTCCTGGAGAATTCCTTGCTGAGTATCCATGACCAAGCTAATCCACTCCTGAGCGTGGGTGCTCAGGCTGCCCCGCGTATTCTAGAGGTGGGGGAGTATCTTGTGCCCCGGGCCGGAGTTGCGTGCATGTCAGAGAGGACATCTGTTTCCGACGCCTCGGCAGCCTTGAAGGTACGCACCTGTCCATCTTATGGATGTACGTAGACAGCGACGACCATCCCCGCGTCTACGGATGCCTCTATAGGTCCCATAGTGGTAATGCCGCAATAGACCGACTCACTGACAACGTCCAGATGGGTACAGACTCCGTGCTACAACAGATCCCATCCGCAGAGATTGTGATACTTGGAGATTTTAACGCCCACCACGCTAAATGGCTTGGTTTTCGTTTAACCGATCATGCGGGTAGATCTATTTATGACTTCGCTTTGGCATATGGTCTGACACAACTGATTATCTCGCCTACGCGGATCTCAGGTGTGGAAGATCATGTACCTTACCTGTTGGACCTTTTGCTGACCTCTCATATGGACGGATATCAGGTCTCCGTCGATGCCCCTCTTGGCTCTTCGGACCATTGTCTGATCCGGAGTACGGTGCCACTCACACACTCATCGCGATTGCGTACTGTAGGTTACCGCCATGTTTGGCATTATAGGTCAGCAGACCGGGACGGGATGCGATCATTTTTTGCATCCTACCCTTGGGGGCGGGTTTACTTCTCGCAGGATGATCCCAGCGTTGTTGCTGATTCTGTCGCTGATGTGGTGCTACAGTGGATGGTACTTTTTATTCCATCATCTGTGGTTCCTATCAGAGGCAGAACACAGCCTTGGTTCAGTCGCTTCTCCAAAATTGCACTACGTCATAAGCAGGAGTGCTACCAGGTCTGGGCTCGCGCATTGACGTCTTGGGATACAAACACCAGCGCCCTTAAAAAGAAGTATAATTCTGCTTCCAGGTCCTTCAAAAGTGTCATTGTCAAAGCAAAGTCAGAGCACATCGGCAGAATTGGCAAGAAACTAGTTCGTCTTCCTTCGGCAACACGTGCATTGTCGCGTTATTTTTTGCTGCATTGTCTGCACTGTCTGTCTGGACTGCATTGTCTCTAGACAAGGCAGTCCAAGGGAATTTCTGTCAGCCATCTCTCCCATCTCTGCACAGGAAGGACGACTTACTGGCCCATACCGCGAAGGACAAAGCCGATCTGCTGGGCTCTCTCTTTGCGTCCGACTCGACTCTTGATGACGGAGGGAACACACCGTCGACCATCCCGCGGAGTGAGTGCTTCGTGGAGGATGTCCTGTTTACCCAACACTCAGTGTGCAGAACACTCCTCTCCCAGGACGTCAACAGGTCGAGTGGGCCGGATGGTGTCCCTCCTATTATGTTGAAGACGTGTGCTGCGGAGTTGGCATCGGTTTTAACGCGTCTTTTCCGGTACTCCTACTCCTACGGCGTAGTTCCGAAATCATGGAAGACAGCCCCTGTGCACCCGATCCCTAAAAAAAGGTAACCGCACTGATCCGTCCAACTGTAGGCCTATCGCTATCACCTCCTTGTTCTCTAAAATAATGGAATTCCTTATTAAAAGCCAGCTCATGCGGTACCTTGAGGATCACCGGCCGATTAGTGACTGCCAATACGGTTTCCGCCGCGGTCGCTCGGATGGTGATCTTCTGAGTTACCTAACTCATAAATGGGCGAAGGCAGTAGAGTCCAAGGGGGAGGCGTTGGCCATTAGTTTGAACAAAGTGAATGCCTTCGATCGGGTTCGGCACAAAGCACTTCTTACGAAGATTCCTTCTTATGGGCTTCGCGAGAAATTGTGCAATTGGATCACCAGTTTTCTTGCTGATCGGAGCATTACGGTCGTAGTAGACGGTGCATGCTCCGATTACAAGCCCATTAACTCTAGTGTTCCACAAGGCTACGTGCTATCATCGACGCTGTTTCTTCTGCATATCAATGACACGTTGCAAATCGATAACATTCATTGCTACGCAGACGACAGCACTGGTGATGTTTTAAACACCGGCCGTGCCAATATTTCTCGAGAAAACGTTGCTGAGTACCGGGACAAATTTGTGTCTTGAACAAAATCTCGGACTGGGAGCGACTAAATCTAGTCCAGTTTAATCCCCGGAAGACAAAGTGTGCGTTTACCGCTAAAAAAACCCCCTTCGTCGTATCTCCTCAGTTCCAAGGCACTTCTCTTGTTGCCTCAGCCAGTATTGTAATGCTTGGCGTCCACATATCGAGTGACGTACAGTTTCGTGGCCACTCGGAAGAGAAGGCCAAATTGGCCTCTAAAAAACTTGGCGTGCTCAGCAGAGCGGGACAGTATTTCACTCCGGCTCACCGCCTGCTACTTTACAAGGCGCAGCTTCGGTCGCACATGGAATAGTGTTACCATCTCTGGGCCGGGGCTACCCAGTGCCAGCTCCTTCCATTTGATCGCATCCAGCGCAGAGCTGTTCGAATCGTCGGCGACCGAGCTCTTCCGATCTGCTTGATTCACTGCCACTGCGAAGAGATGTTGCATCTCCTTGCGTATTTTATTGCATCTACCACGGGGAGTGCTTTGAGGAATAGTTCGGACTAATTCCAGCCGCACGATTTTACCACCGCACATCACGATATTATCCATACCATCTGGATAACTGGCGGTCCACCACCGTGCGATTTAAAAGACGTTTTCTTCTTCGCACAACTTCCTTGTGAAAACGACCACCACTAGAGATTTATCCGGACAGATACGACTTAGGGACCTTCAAGAAAAGAGCCTACTCCTTTTTAAAAGGCTGGCAACGCATCTGCTATTCCCCTGGTGTTGCAATTGCTCATGGACGGCGGTAATCACTTACCACCAGGTGAGCCGTATGCTCGTTTGCCCCCTCTCCAATAAAAAAAAAACAATGATATGATGAGCTGCAGCATGGCTCTACCACGTAAAAAAGACATCTGGCAATTTGATTGTCAGGCCCGATTCCAGGCATTTTACGAGCTGATGAGAAGAGTGTCAAATACCCAATAAAATGATTTAATTTTCTTTATATACAAATTTCTAACTGATAAAAACGATTTCTAACTGATGCAGTTAGAAATCGTTTTTAAGCGATAAGTCCACTTGATGTTATTTTGGTTAATGTTATATCGGCTATATAATGCAATAAAGATTTAAGATAGCAATTATTAAAAACATGTAATTAACCTAATGATATCCTTTTTAAAGCTGCGACACGTGTAAGTTTTTGATAAGTTCGTTTATCTGATGTCCTTGTGACTGAGCTCGGCTCGTGTAGATACCGAGGTTTTCCGTGTTTTTAATGGCAAGGGTCACAATCGAGCACACAGCCAGGTAATCATCAGGTGAATGGATGGTGTGGTATTTTTTGTAGCGCATAGGACCTCTATTAACGTTTTAATATAATGCTTTACGCGTACACTACACCTGGAACGAAATTAGTTTTTACGAATTTTACTGCGTTTAATGAACATTTAAATAGAATGATTTCTTATATTTACGCGTACACTACACCTGGAACGAAATTAGTTTTTACGGATTTTAATGCGTTTAATGAACATTAAAATATAATGATTTCTTACGCGTACTACACTTTGAAAATAATTAGTTTTTACGGATTTCATTGCGTTTAATGAATTTATTTTATAGTCCCATTTATTGGGGAATATAAAATACCAACTTTATAAAATCCTTAATAACTAGTTTCATTAAAAATTTGAATCTACTCTCGATTGAGATTCACAATGTATATTTCACCTTTGAGGACTTAAAAATGCCTCTGGTACTCATCACTAATTTTTATGAGAAAATATCGATACTTCGTTCATTTTTACCCAAACCTAACACTAGCTTTACGCTGATATTTTACGCTTCTGTGCCAATGTGTATGAGTGTCCCATGGGTTAGTGATCATAATAAATTTTTACAAATAAGTTCAAAAACGAAACTTTCTTTTTGCTTAACTAATAAAATATTCAATTCATTTTCATACATACCTATAATTTTGGTAGATAATTTATATACATATAATTTCCTGTTTTTCTAGCTGTTATAGTTATCTATCGCCTATTCGCCTCGTACCGGTAGGCGAAGTGTAGGGCGACCCCCCACTAGATGGAGTGACGACCTGGTAAGACATGCAGGAAGTC
>DWHP01003501.1:0-13339 GCA_018247895.1 Parnassius honrathi
TGATCATGGACGGCGGTAGTCACTTAACATCAGGTGAGCCGCATGCTCGTTTGCCCCCTCTTCTATAAAAAAAAAATAATGCATTATTGTTGGTTTGTAATCGCCATCTTTAATTGTTTGTCACCAGCAGTTGACCTTAATAGGTAACGCCACAAACTATTCCTAACCTTTGCCGAGTTTTAACTCTTACTTAAACTTGGTATGGCAACCATCGTGTGTTCCGCCATTATCATTTTTATTTTCACTACCGCTAGAATTTGTCTAGAGTTAACGTCGATATTGGTTGAGACACGACCCAACTTAGTATTACCGTTTAGCTGGGCAGTAGTACATCATTTCATAGAAGAGCTGAACGCGGACGTCATTTTATTTGTATTCTTTTTAGCAAACAAAGGGTTCACCTTGTCATCATCATTTGAATCCATATTTTCATTTGATAACCATGTCATGGGGTAGATAAAAAAATATTCCGCCATCTTTCAAGGTCCACCATATTGGATTTAGAGTTTCGTCACTCTATACTTCATGTTTTTCCCAGCTAACCCTTTCGTATAATATCTATATTATGGGAGTATATAAAAAGTAACTAGTCTGCCATCTTGGCCGATTCACCATATTAGATTTAGAATGACATCACTTAGTTAGGCGAACCTTTAAAATTCAGTTTCATAATTTGACCCGAACAATTCGACCCCAAAATCGTTATCTAACTCCAAAAACTACCGGATAACAAAATTGCTGGCGGATTGGAGCAACTAAGTTTTTAATCGCCAACTTAGATCCATCATTTTGAATTGTTTTATTCCCAGCAGTTGACGCTTGTTTGCTATAACGTTTGTTCGAGCACCACCAAACTATCCATAAACTTTGCCGCGTAATAACTCTTTAAAGTTGGTATGAGGGCACTGACCACTATATATTTAAGTACGCTGGACTGGCTATACCATACACAATATCAGTGCCAATTTTAAGCGGAACTTTTAGTCGTCTTGAGAACTAATATTAACATAATATGCCAAAGTCTGTTGTCTTACTTAAATTGTTTTATTATAATCTGTTTTTTGAACTTTTAAACAAAAGAACGGAAGTATTTTATGTTGTTTGATTGTGTATAATTTTAGTTACATGGTACGATGATATTTTTAGCTGATATTTTTAATAATAATGAGGGTTCGTAATCTGTTAAGTTGTTACCAAAGGAAAAGTGATATAACATTCCACAAGTAAGTAAATTTGCATCTAATATTAAACAAATTAAAACTATTTGATAATATAGGTGTATCTAAAAATTCGTTACTACTCTTTATATCATAATTACCAACATTTTTGGCTGTATATTACTGAGTTTTGATAAACAATAAAATTCAGTAGGGTTGTGCAGTTCCTTATCTATAGTATTTATCGATGTTCTTTCCTACCCATATCTGTTAACAAACAAAGTAGCCAACAACAGATAATTATCAAATGTTTATTAAATAATAGGTTTCCAACTGAACCTAGACTAAAATTATGGCTTAAAAGCATAAATATTGTGAATTGGCGTCCGAAACAAAATGATCGTATTTGTTCTGAACATTTCACAGACAACTGTTTTATTAGACATGAGAACTGCGCCACTTCGATAAAGTGCAGTATTTCGACAATATTTTCTGGTAGTACTAGTACCAGTAAGTATAAAAGTATTAGATTATTATTTCTAATGTTTTTTTAATTTGTTCTTTCCTCATTTTCCCACAAACTCAAGGGCCATAGCCAAGTGTCGAAAGGTCACCTGATGATGTCGAGCCACGTTGGATGTGTGTTAGTAGGTTGCGTCAGGAGGAGATTCCTCTCCCTGTACTACTGTAGTCGACGTGGAGTCGTCAGGGAAGAGGAGTGTTGGTATGGCGATTGGAGATGCAATGCCACTCGACTACCCTTCGCGATTTTGATGAAGCTGCACCACTTGATGCTTCCAAGTGCTCGTTTTTTCCTGGCTCCATTCACATATAGGGCTCGGGGAGTTCGTAGTGCAGGTAAAGTCAGAGGCCGCGAAGGGCAGTGTGCCTTGTGTTTCGGGTGCGCCTTATCTGAGAAGAAAAACGGGAGGGAGAAGTCAGCAGCTAAGGAGGTGCTTCCATTGGGCGGCTGGCGCCAGAGGGGCCACGGGTGTGAATGAATGCGTTTCCGTGGCCCTGTCAATTTGTGGCGGAGGTTGAACACCATGGGATTTCAGTAAGTGTGAGTTTTGAGATTTAATTCTTTCTTGAGTCTCAAGATTTAATTTGTGCTTTAACTTCGTAGTGGCCCTACTTTAGTTTATTTCTTATTTGCAAATTCTGGTTATCGTTTACATTCAAGGTTTTTGGAAGCTTCCTCTTGCGCAACTTCCACCGACAAGGGCAATTAAGTGTTCTATCAAGAACCCATGGGTTGCGATATGTCAAGCCCGCTAGAATACGTGACACTGCCGAAGCTGGAAAGCTTAGGAATGAGGATATCGGCGATAGAACCAAAGTGACCGATATAGCCCAACGGATTAGTAAGCTGAAGTGGCAATTGACCGGTCATATAGCTCGAGGAACCGATAACCGATGGGGAAAAAGAGTTCTCGAGTGGCAGCCTCGTACCGGCAGGTGAAGTGTCGGAAGTTCCCCTACAAGATGGAGTGAAAACCTGGTAAGATACAGGAAGTTGATGGATACAGGTGGCTCAGGACTGTGTTTTGTGGCATTCCTTGGGGGAGGCCTATGTTCAGCAGTAGACTTGTGAAGGGCTTTAATGATGATGAATGATAATAGCATTATATTAATATGATTATATTATTTAGGTATAGGTGGGGTATAGAATTTTTATCGATATATTTTATCACGCTGTTAAATTAGTTCCATGGACGTGCAAAATAAATTGCCTCATCATGTCACGGTTTATAGCCAGTCCAGCGTACTTGTATATATGGAGGTCAATGTATTTAAACATTTGTATCCCAATTAATGATAGATCATAGAGGAAATAATAATCAATTGTTAACATTTTTTAAATAAATTACTTGTGATCAACAAATAAGCGTATTAATATTATTTTGAGGTATCCATATAGCTTTCTCATCTGGTCGGGTTCCATAAATATATAATTGTGAATGAATATGATAAGTATATATAAATAAAATAAAATAAAGACGTAAAAAATACATAAATAAATAAAAGCCCAACCAGATGGAAGCCCTCGACAGGGGAGACCAAACGGCCGAGGGTTGAGGGAAAGGGAAAGAAACCGACGGATTATGCTGGCGGTATCGAGGAGCACCGCCTTACGCATTTGAGCCTGGAGCGGTCCGCCTCCAAAGAAAATATACTACGCCGGCACGTAGTCCCAGCCGCCTCAGATGACTCGAGAGGCTGACTGGACCCGTTTGCAGAAACGACTACAAGAATAACTTCTTTTATTTTTTATTTTATCTTGGGTTTAAACCAGTTTGTTTCAAGAAATAAGAGCATGAGAAAATATCAAGAATGAAGAAGCAAATGTCAAATTTTTCCGAAGACTGTGGCGCCACGATTATGGGACTAACACGTGCTACCCCGGGACTATTAATAAACCACTTTTTGTATTACGGACTGCGTTTGTTTTGTCAACTAAGTTTTATTACAACTTGATCTTGGAAACGACGTTATAATCTTGCAAACGCTGATGGGGCCTTTCCTAAATCGATAATTACTTTTATTCCCATTCTCTTTATATCATGACATGCTTTTCACTTTGTTGTAAGAAATATGGTTAATACACTCCTGACCCGATGATTAGATCTACAGCATTTGTTTCTTCGTATCTAGGTCCCCTAGTGGATGAAAGGACTATATGTGTGAACAGTTTGGACAGGTCTTCTTTATTATCAGCTGTTCAGAATAGGTAAGTGATTTTACTGTCGCCATGTAGTTGCGATGTATATGTCCGTGGGCGTCTTAAAAGACGATATAGGGAAACTGGAACATAATAACATATAATTAATAAAAAAGAGGCAACTATGGGAGCGCTATTTGCTTAGCGGTGGATTTTAAACTTTAAATCCATAACAATTTAAGTAATAATTTTGTATTACTATCACTATCACCATCATTACAGATTATCACAAGTCAGCTGCTAAACATAAGCCTCCATAGTAGCCACAAATTGCGGTCCTCGCTACCTGCATCCATCGACTATCTGCATGTTTCATCAGGCTATCGCTCCATCTAGTAGTCTTGGAAAACACTGCGTTAGCTACTACGAGGCAGTCAGACGCGATCGCGAGATCTTTCTTCCTCATCGATTGTCGGTTCTTCGAATTATATGGCCGGCCCTTTTCCACTTGAGGTTACTGATCCGCTGGGCTATGTCAAACTATGGAATGTTATAGCTATTAGACAAATCTGCTTTTCTGATATTCCTCAGAATCCCAAAACGATACTGTACGACCAGTGTGTGTTGACAGTGATGATTTACAGAACTAAAACGCGGTCCTTCACTACTGTTTGTATGAAGAAGCTCAATGTCACTCAGCGTGTGACTGAAAGGGTTTTGCTCGAATTTCTCCGTGGTATAAAGTCCGTAATAAAGACATTCGTAAAAGAACAAAAGAAACTGACAGTTTTTTTTATATAGAATAAGGGTGACAAACGGGCACACAGTCCACCTAATAATAAGTGGATACTGTGATCCATAGACATCTACATTTTTATCCTCGATTAAGAATTAAAATTGATGCATTGTCACCACTAAGGACTAAGATGGAATGCCTCGTTTCCAGTAAAAAGGGTCTCCGGACTTCTAAACTCACCATATGAAACACAGCAGTATTAAGCTGCTATTTTACCCTGGTAATCTGTGAGAGCGTAGTCCTTGCCCGGTCGAGCCAGCCCATTCTTGCTACAACCATAATATAGTTGCAGCGTAGCTCTACCACGTAAAGACAACAAGTAGACAGTAATTTTGCAATCAAAAAAAAAAAGTTATTTTTGAGATAATAATTTTGCTGTGTTAAATGGAATCTCAGTGCCTCTTTAGTGCATTCAACACCTTTACAAATATTAAAACATTAATAAATTACACAAATTTTATTTCATTATCAATGGTTATGCTTAAAGTTTCTTATTAATTATATTTCTTTAAAGTGGAACACATTAGGCAAACAGTTTTGAAAATTGATTGTATTGTAAATAAAACTAAGAAAACAGTCATTAAGAAAACTCGACTGCGTAATTCCATTTCCTTTTTTGTAATTGCTGATCTATGCAATATATATTATATACCACTCCCACAATTAAGACGAATTTAAGCACACCTCATCTATTAAAAGCCATCAAACCTTAAGAAATAAACATACATACATTACATACTCCGAAACAATTGATTCGATCAAAAGGAAACTGTAAGCAAACCTTTCCAAGGTTAAAAGGCATTCGATTTAATTTTAAGATACCCAAACGAAGACGGCTTGAACTACGGCGCGGCGGGCGTTCACAGCCCGCGATAAATTCATTATGCTCCCGCTAAGCAAAAACACAACTTCGACACAGCTGGCCGCCGTTAATCTGAGAATAATGGTTGCGAAGATTTATCGAGAGCGCGCGAATAAAAAGAGGTCGAAACAGGCTTGATTGACGCTGAAATGTACGAGTAATTAAAAGTTGGCGTGCCAGTCTTCGGTTGCATAAACTTATACTAATTAGCGAGAAATTCTTTCGCCTTCAAGCCTTCAAGATTTGGAACTTACTGTAAACTTCGGCGGGACTGTCTGACTGTCGCAGCTTTAATTGGGAATGTTGGAGAATACGCTTCGTCATGAAATACGTTTCGTCGTCAAACAAACGGTGATTGTAGAAGTTGAGTTTCGCGAGTTCGGCGAGAAGCTTTCGCATGGGTGCTCAGTTTTATCTGTTTTTCTTTGCAAGTGTGTAACGAAGGGCATAATTTTGTATTTGCTTTTACGCTTAAGTTTGTTTTAATTTTATTATTTGATTTGATTTGATGAATTTGATACCGTCCACCTCCTATTCCAATTTTCCTCTGCAGCATCTTACCACACCTATGAGATTTATGTATGATTTATAATATGGGGAAGTGGGAAACCAGACGAACTTCTGTGCAGAAAATCGGTCCTACCATCTAGTACTTTGGCTTAATATATATACGTGTGTGCGCTTTTTAAAACTTATGATACGGATATTGTAATATATCCAGATTTACGGCAACTGGTAACATTTGACTACTGGTTTAATAAAAGCTCTCACAGTGGAGCAGATCAATACGTATCTAGAATTTAAGACTTTAGGAGCGAATTTTGATTGACGAGAAACCCGGATTTATCCACACACAACTGATTCTTGTTTGGGCTCAATTGACAACAGTTTCCCTGTCAGAGCTTAATTTGTGTCTGGTAAAATCAGCGGGTTGGATGGAGAGCGGGATGTGAGAACGGGGATTTCATTTGTTTAAAGTTAATTAAAATGTGGGACTAAAAAAAGTTTGGAAATTTTCTCCGTCGCATAGTTTTAATACATACGGTACTTACAACAAAATAATAATTCTTAAAATTTTTGTCTGTCTGTCTGTTTGTTCCGGCTAATCTCCGAAATGGCTCGACTGATTTTAACGAGACTTTCACTGGTAGATAGCTGATGCTATAAGGAATAGCTTAGAAATTAGGGTTCCACGCAAACTAAGTGTACTGTAAAATCTCTCATCCTCACGTGGGAGGTATAAAAATGTCATTATTGTGTTGGTAATAAATGTGAATAGTTATAACTATGATGTTACAAATTACATAATAATTGTTTATTAACACAACTGCTGCCCTAATGCAGCCCATGGACACCTTTAGTTTACTTCAAACCATCTGAGGACTAAGGTGAAATGCCTCATAGCCTCTGATTAAATTACTCTTTACAGGTGCGGCACGGTTCCTCTGACAGCTCGTGGATTTTCCTAGTGTTTACAGAATGAACATGAAATTTGAAGTACTTTTGTTACAATTAGGACTAGGATGGAATGACATAATTCTAATAACAGGCTATGATTCCATTCCATTCATATGAGATATTTGGTATTAATTTCTCTTGATACTTCTAAGCGTTCCTGAGAAAAAGAGTCTTGACAGATTAATTTAGGGAAGGACAACAAAATGATCTTCCTTTTTTCGTTTTGAGACACGGTACCCATAAATTGACATCATCATTTGTCGACTTGACAGCGAAACTGCGCTGCTGCGGATTGCTGGTTCGATTCTCTATTGGAAAAATCGTTCGCATATCCCGCAAATAATTATATAAATGACACTGAATTTACAAAACGCCTACACTACTTTCTCTTTCTAAAAATATATATATACCTATATTTCATTATCAGTTGATGCCCACAATGTAGGTAGTTCCGTTAGACGACTTTTACGATACCCGCAGGACGAATTGATGTAATGGATTCCCCTACGCCTGCAACACACGACATGTACACTTTATTTACGATCTAAACCAATCCCATCTAGAAACTATTACTTTAAAGTCAAAAGTACATTTGAGAAAGTTAATGCTTTTCATAGAAGTTTATTTTGAAACGCTCTAATACTACAGGAACACCGCAAAAGCTGTCGCGGATGTCGAAATTAATGAAACAGTGTTAATCTTATAAAGACACGCCCGCCTTAAGAGCCTATACTGCTTCAAATGGCTTAGCAAGATCCTCCGTTATGCCGAAAATATTGCAGCATTAATTTTGAAATAAATATATGTTAAAGTTGAGGATTAATATTAAGTACTATGTTAGACGAAAACACGATTCCGTAAAATTTTCTCCATAGAAAAAAAATGCAAAATTACCTCCAAACTGAACAATAAACCGCTGGTATTCATAAAATATTATAAATTAGATCATGAAACTTTTAATACTAACTGAACTAGCTATGAAGCAGGACTTATGTTTTTTTATTTTTTTAATTACCGTTATTTTTACTTTAAAAAGAAATTACCTAAACTATCGGCGTCCTGAACCTCGTTCCCCGCAGCCCGATCAGTCTCGCTTCGGCTTTCAAACGGGAAAGCTGAGTCGCTTACGATCAGAATACACATTACGCTACAGAACGACGTAAAGTTAAAATGGGAAATAACCGTAATAAAAATAAGAAGCGACTGGTTTGGTGTAAAGAAACAGGCATACATATGATAAAACTATTGAAATAAATATCTAACAACCTATCTACTTACAGTCTTAGTGATTACAAACATGTCGGTACATAGTATACGAAGCGCGGGGAAGTGGGGGCGAAATTAGAATTTGAGCTGAGCTTGTATAGGCCCTTAACAATTTCCAATCAAGTATGACTCTCCCACACCTACGTGTGTAGTGTACGGCGTGTCGAGACGAATCTACCGATCGTCGATACACATCCTCATGGTAGGTGCGTTAGTAAAACAGAAGTTTACAGTATTTACAGGTGTTCCGAAAAACTAACTTAAAACGCCAAAATAACCGATGTGCATTCGCCATTTCTATATTAAAAGCAATCCCCTCTTCAAGTCTAAATTTATTACGTATGTGACCGGGGGCGCATTAGTGCTGTGGTTACGCGGCATTCGCCTAATCCGGCCAATGTTCGAATTTGTACTAATTTTGAGGCGCATACTACTCCGAAAATTGGTCCAATTGTAAGCCGGGTCGACACAAATTTGGACCAATTAGATGAGCCAACGAACTGTGTCGTACTCGGTAGCAGTTTTGTCGGCAATATAATTTATAAGGGCTGCTCAAAGTTGTCGGTTTCAACCCTTAAAGACTCGAGTGAAATTTGATTACGGGCCTTTAAACGTGTTCTCTCTGAGTCAAAAGTTTTAAATGGATGAGATTTTACTACGATAACAGTTCAGGGACGATACAGCGATACAAGATAAAATGAATCAGAACCAAACAAACCAGTTTGTAATCTGTAATCCGAAACTGAGTTGCAAGTAAACCCTTACATTTGCAAACTTATACTCAAAGGCCTTTTCGCGGAGAGTTAAAATGTGTGGGGCAATGACCTCTATTAACCATGCTTTACCTTAAGAAATATAAAAAGATGGGTTGATCCAGGACACAGGACAACTTGTCCTATTCTTATAATAAAAATAATTAAACGTAATCTTGATTAAAATACATAGACGTGTACACAGAAAGTATTTTAAAAATAAATATGCGAACACGGTAAAGGCGTATCAGACTGGCAATAAAAGAAAACACCGTGAGGAAATATACATTTCTGAGAAATAAATTTTATTTTATTTTATTATTAGAAATTACGGGGACATGTTAAGTCCGTCAACATTCGTTGGGGCGACGGCTCATCCATGTTTTCCAATTAAGAAACGAAAGGACTAAACATGTCTTAGACTGTAACTTTACTTAATCTTTTTAAACTTAAAACAAAAAGCTTTATTTACGTTTGATACCATTCTCATTAACTTTGTTATAGCTATATTACTACGCCCTTTGCACGGCTATGTTAAGAGTCAAAGTTAAACGGCTTTTGTCCTTGTACCTGTGTTTTCTCGAGATCAATTCGATTGGATTTTCTAAGTTGAAAATGGCAGATCCCTCGTTGTTATTAGCTGTTTCTGTTTGAACAATTCTGACATAATTGCGCTTCCGGAATTTATGACCATTAACATTTTGTCATTGACGATTCCAAACATAGACGTTGTGCATTTTTACCTGACTGCGACGAGAGCAAAAAGTAAGGTACTATTTTGGTCGGTGTATTTTGTATATGTAGATTAAGCCTAAATTGGTCGTCAGATTTCGACAAACGATAATATATCTTGCCGTAATGGCGTATCATAAAATAAATATATTAGACACGAACTAGCAAAACTTTGCGACTACAAAAATTATTAGCTAATCGATGTATTGTTATGCGGGCTGTATGTTATAACATCAAAATTATTTATTAATACATCCCATAAATATACAACAATTATAATAAATTATTACATTATATGTACTTTAAAATATATTCAAATGATATATTTAATATAATAAATCATACATGTTTTGTTTATATTTTAGTACATACTATAGGTATAGATTTTTTTCTTTTAATATGTATGTAATATGTATATGTATTAAATAATTGCAACACACTATCTCATCACTCCACGGGTTGACTGCCGATAGGCATTAAGACAAAGGAGGTTCCTTTTGTTACTCTATTTACTACGGTTTAACAATAAAGGTTAAATAAATAAATTGATATATAAAATAACGTGGCACGGAACTCCCCCACCCCCCAAGAAAGCAATATAAAGGAAAGGCTTATGATTAACAGTAGACCGTGATAAGCTGTGAATAGAAGCGTGGACTTCCTCCAAACTAAGCTGGTAGTCTGTCAAATAGTGGGACGTATATACTACGCTATTTACTTTAATTTTACTGTAGAGTTTTATGTACGCAGTATTAAATAAGCACATAAATACAAACATAATAAAGTCAGGGGCTTAAAAGGTTATCAATATTTCAACTTATTTCTAAGTCAAATTGTCCGTCTACATTAAACAAGACCCAATTCTATACCAATCGGCTTGTCAATGGAACATGATAAATTTTAGGATGAAAACTAAAATAAACGATGAACGCCGCCATGAAAATAATTTATTGTATCGTTAGTATCACTCATCCTTCCTAACTGGCTTCATCCGTTTCACTGTTAAAATTCCTACACGAAGCGACAGAAATTGCCTTAAAAATTGTTATATTAATATTTTTTTCGATATGGGAAAGGTAAAACGTTTTAGAGGAAATACAAATTTGTTGTGTCCAATTTCACCTACATTTGTTCACGTCTATTATCTACTATATTTACTTATGAATCATGACATATTACCCGATTATAAAATTTGACTTGTGACGCCAAACCACACGATTTCTCTTGAATCTCTTTTAGCGAGAAAATTTTTTATTTATAGAATATAGGTGACAAGCACACAGTCCACCTGATAGTTAAGAATCAAAGTGCAAATGCGGTGCTTTAAGACCGCCCATTGTGCCACACTTATCAACCACATTTATTATTTTCCCTTTTTTCTCATTCATGTTTTATATATCTGTCTCACCTCCACACTGTGCTGTGACGGTCGAATTCATGGACATTAACCGATGACGGAAAACCCATTAAAGACCCTTAAGGCCAAGTTTCACAGGCTTGTGATGGGGTGCAGAATTACTAGTGCAAATGTGGTGCTGGTGGTGTGATGCTGCACGCTCCAGCCTACCTGCCTGGCTTTATAAGTACAGACAAACTTTCCAATTCCAAGTAATGCCTGCCTATCAAAAACACTCTTGGAAAGTCCAGTTGTATAATATGTGTAATAACAAGGCTGTAAATCAGATATATTTAGTAAAACTATAAAATAAATGCGCAATAAATGAAATATAGATTTCCATAAGTGATAGAACTTCTTTTCTACGAAGGAGTCCATCTGGGTTAGTTGTCTCTGCTACTATACAGCAGTGCCAGCAGTGTTCGGGTTCGAAAAGGTTGATAGAGAGTCAGTGTAGTTACGAGCATTCTGTCTTCGTCCTCGAAAGTGACAACGCAGTTATAGTACATAGTCTACCGTGTGTAACATATAGGCTTTTTATCCGCTTTCGGAAGAGCAAAAAAAGGGTAGGGTTATGTTTTTCCTTTTTTTTTCGAAGTTTATGTCATTGTGGCTGCTGATGGTTCTATTTCTCTTAAAGAGGATTTAGCTACACGTATAATAGATCTATAAAAAAGTGCGTGTGTGGAAATTAAACCCGTGGCGCCACCAACCAGAAAGGGCAGAACAACATTTACCGGGTCGGCTAGTAATGATATAATATTCTTTGTCTGTAGTTTTATTTTTTTTTTAATTCTTTGCAGGTGGCCATGGACTTCAGAAACCACTTGTGTTAGGTGGACTGCGTGCTCCTTAGTCATTTCACCTTTATTAAAAGAATAGGCACACAATGTTGCTCCAGTAATCCCATTAAATCTGAATATATGATTTGTGTTTTATACATTTTAATAAGATCACTAAAAGCATTCCAAATACTTCAAAGTGTAGAAAGATTTCGTCCGCCAAACTGTCAGTCGTAAACATTTAAAAGATTTTTTATTTATAAGCAAATCTCAAGTATTTCAATAAGAAAGATGTAGAAAAAGCAAGAGATTCCAACTCAAAAGGACATTCTTTGTTCGAATCAATTAAATTCTTTTGTCGTAACTCTCCTTGCGAGTATTTTCTTAAGTCAGTTGGGGTGGGATGGAGGGACATCAAAAAGCTGTGCCTTTCCCCTGCCCTGCTCGCAAAAGGGCCAATTAAAGGTTTTGGAATTGATTCACCGAAATTCATCGGGTCTTTGTAAACGATGTTATTGACATTAGACTTTCGATGCTGATCGACGTTTGATGTCCCGATTCCGTCTCGATTTTCTTCAATTTAAACATAGAATTATTCCGTTCGGACATTTCATCAAACGACTATTTGAAATATCAATGACATATTCACTTTATAGTTAATCAAGTCATAATATATTTATAATTGCCGTGTAATTGCGGTTACATATCTGCCTGCTAAGCGTAGCAACGGTGTTAAATGGGGAGTATTTAATATGTGGCAGTCTAATAAGTTAATAAGAGAAGATTTATACCCCGCGCTGTTTTTCACGGACACTTGGAAAGTCAGTTCTTAAAATTACCGTTACCGTTAAAACCTCAGAGACACTGCAGACCACACCTACAGACCTCCCCTAGAGGGATATTTTTGGCAAGCGGGTTGACTACCGCATTTTTTTATTTTAATCGTTATTAGGAAGACGCTGCTGTCCATCTCTTGATTTGTTTCACTGTGTCGCCTCGTACTACACCCACGGGATGTTATGGGTAGTGGATATTTTTACACCGCCTCTACGGAATACACAGTACAGTACGTAAAATTACAATTAACAATTTCATTGGTGCCGGTGGAGATCGAACCCTGTAATACGTAACTAACGTCGAGCGCTTAGCCCCTAAGTAATTATTGTACAAATTGCGAAAGGTTTTTTTTTAATGGAATAAGAGTGACAAACGAGCACACAGTCCACCCAATAGTAAGTGAGTTCTGTGACCCAAAGGCATCTTTATCTGTCGTTTATTAAAAATCAAAATGCAGATGCGTTGTCGCCCCTGCGATCTGAGATGGAATGCCTCTCGTTTCCGTATACGGAACACAGCAGCTTAAACTGCAATTTAACACTGGTATTTTGTGAGAACGGCCTTTCCCTTTGAGCAGACCCATTAGCGCTACAAAGATAATACAGCTGAATAGTGGCTCTGCCACGTATATATATATAT
>DWHP01003502.1:0-13337 GCA_018247895.1 Parnassius honrathi
TTGCCCGTCGAGCTGGAGTACAGATGGGCCCTACCCCAGTCGACCTTCGTCTGGGCAACTCAGGGCCGTAACACTTTGAATAAAAATGTAGGTTTGGTTTTTAAAATTACGCTTTTACTCTCTCTCTCACACACACACACACACACACACCCACACACACCCACACCCACACACACCCACGCACACACGCGCATTCACACATCATCTTCGCACACACACACACACACACACACATCATTTTCGCGCATACACATCATCTTCGCATACACGCTCACGCACACATCATCTTCGCACACGCACGCACGCACGCACACATCATCTTCGCGCGCGCACACACACACACACACACACACACACACACACGCACACACACACACACACACGCGCGCACGCACACACACACACACACACACACGCACACACGCACGCACGCACATCATCTTCGCACACACTCACTTTATGCTCGCGTTCGCAAAGGGTTAGTTATTCCCTTTTGAAATAAAGAAAATGAAAATATTAAGTGTTGTATTTAAACTTGTAAAGTACAGGTGTGAGATGGATAGTATAAAATTTCACTTATGCATAACTATACTGCCCATAATATAAATTTATGTCGTGTAGCACAATTGTTAAGTGCCAGCTATAAAATGTCATACTACGCGAGCAAACCGCGTTCGAGCTACGCCGATTGGTCCGGGCGGGGGTGAACACGCTTGTTGTTAATTGCAATATTAAGTTTCACTTGTTCAGAGGGGAAAGAAAATAGCGCGAGAATACTTAAATGACTGAGAAATAAAAGAAATATTTCAAGGCTGTGTGAAGTCCGTCAACAGGCATTGAGGTTCTTGTATTCAACGTGTTTTATTTAATGTCAATAATAATTGGTTTTAATGAATTGAACGCATCACACGACGGGATTTCGTTTTATCCAAAACTTGTATTCACAATCGCAAGGGAGTACTTCCGCGTGGAGGCGCCGGAGTTACTGCCGAAGCTGCTGTCGTGCGTGGAGTGGGGCGAGCGCGCGGAGGCGGCGAGCGTAGCGCGCATGGTGGCGGGTTGGCCGCTACTGCGCGTCGAGTGCGCGCTCGAGCTGCTTGACTACGCCTACGCGGACGCCGCCGTGCGCAGCTTCGCCGTGAAGTGCCTGGCAGAGATCAGGTAACATCCGAGACTTCACACCTCGTCACAATTTAGGTGATTGAGCGTGCGCACGCTCCCACCTCGTAGTAGTGCAGTTACGTGCACACGCTCCCACCTCGTAGCAGTGCAGGTACGTGCGCACGCTCCCACCTCGTAGCAGTGCAGGTATGTGCGCACGCTCACACCTCGTAGCAGTACAGGTGAGTGCGCACGCTCACATCTCGTAGCAGTGCAGGTACGTGCGCACGCTCCCACCTCGTAGCAGTGCAGGTACGTGCGCACGCTCCCACCTCGTAGCAGTGCAGGTACGTGCGCACGCTCACGCGGGTGAGGGCACATCCTAGTCGTAAGTCAGGTGAGTGCGCCGATTTTAAAAATCTTTCATTTGTTTTTACAATAATTAATAACCATAGAACCAATATTTAAATATTTTCTTTCTATGTCCACGCAGAGATGAAAACCTACTTCTCTACTTACTGCAACTGGTTCAAGCTTTGAAACATGAGTCCTACTTGATGTGCGACCTCTCCGTGTTCTTACTTCAACGGGCCTTCAGTAACATGACCATTGGTCACTTTCTTTTTTGGCATTTGAGGTGAGTGGTTATATACTAGAAAAATGTGACAAAAACACTATAGTTCGAAATCTATCTGTTTGTGAACATTTATCACAATCGGTTTTGCCATTCCTACAATTAACCCGGACAAACAGATAGACAGAAATTTCAAAAATGGTCATTCGTATCGTAATAGCATACAAATTACCCCTTGAACTTAATATACGCCAGATATTTCGATATTACAGATGCTTTCTTTTCACACTATAATATTTTTTAAGCTATTATAAGAACCATATCTAAGCAGTCGAAAATCCGAATTGAATTCTTATTCATTTTTATTAACCAGCTATAAAATTAAATTCGTATGTTAGTAATCCGAAAACGTACCGAGCGCATGCCGTCCAGTTGTGGAATAAAAGAATATACTGTCTCCATTATAAAAAAATAATTGTTCTTGGTTTGGATGTTTGTCTTTGTGTAATTTATTAATGTAAAATACCGCCAGGGTACAATAGAAGATCCTTATCTGGTGGTCACGTTCCAAATAATTCTTTATATTCGTTTTTATAAAGAAAGTAATATCGTATCACGTATGGTGGCAGGTCGGAGATGCACGTGCCCGCCGTGTCGGTGCGCTTCGGACTGATGCTGGAGGCATACTGCCGCGGCTGCCAGGACCACATCAACAGCCTCATGCGCCAGATCACTTGCCTCGACAAACTTAAATGTATGGTTTTTTTTTAATTTTATACGTGGTAGAGCCATGCTGCGGTTATATTAGAAGTATAGTTGTAGCACGAATGGGTCGGCTCGACCGCGGAAGGACCACGTTCTCACAGAATACCAGCGTGAAATAGTAGCTTAATGCTGCTGTGTTTCGTATAGTGAGTGTAGAGAACCGGATTTCCTTTTTACTGGAAACGAGGCATTCCATCTTAGTCCTCACGGGTGACAACGCATCTGCATTTTGATTCGTAATCGAGAATAGATGTCTATGGGCCACAGCAACCATTTACCACCAGATGGACTGTGTAATCGTTTTGACAAACGACGTAATTTTTTTAGGATAAGGTGACCCTTATCCTAAAAAAAATACGTCTACATGTGGAGACAGAACATGTTTGTACGTCAATATGAAAGGTTAAGGTGCGGTTGAGGAGTGCCAAGGTCCTAATAAGCAGCATACATGTGGTTTGTCGTTCTTTCCTCATTCATTAATTCTATTTGCCCAACTTAATGAAGCGTAAGCTTTCCTACCTTTAATTCTCGCATTATTTTCTTGAAAATGAAACTTCATTTATCACGCGACATCTGGTTCTATTGTTCAAAGTTAGTCCTAAGATATTTCTTAAAGAACACATTTATGCAGCGTTAGTATTAATCTCATACTCTTTTGCTAAACCCAAATTTTATTAATCATAGAATTTTAGATTTAAATGGAACAGGGAGTGACTATTTTACAAACAATTGTGTTGTTACCACGCGGATACCACATTGTGTTGCAAAGAAACATACATTATAAGTAGTTTGCTAAGTAGAAAGTTTTCTCATCCAAACCATTACGCGGTGTCGTGGTGAGATCCACTCGCTTTCAGAGTTAGAAGTAGGTTGTAATGTGTTTTAAGATTGGAAAAAATTACTGCTTAATTTAAATATTTTTCCCGAGCAGAAATTTACTACTTATATCGTTGCATTAGTATCGTTACTTCTTATTATAATTTTGTTCTTTTTCTTATCAAAGCTTTAGTGTTATGAGTATAATAAATGAGTTACAAATGATAGAATTACCTATTCCTCTTTTGCTCAAACCCTATACTAAATCCAAAGCAGTCGTGTTTACGACTAACAATCCAACGAGGCAATTATTTCTAGTGTTTATTTATTTATTAGTATTGCCAAAGAATGCTACACTAACACTTATGCTTCATTCTAAGACAGTAACATTAACTTTAAACATATTTAATATCAGGTAAACATCGCTCGCTTTGTGCTCACAGAATTTCTTAGTATCTTTGCTGTGCTTCGTATGATTAGTGTAGAGAACCGGAGACCCTTTGTACTGGAAATGAGGCATATCATGTCAGTCCTCAGGAGTGACAAAGCGTCTACATTTTTTTTTCTTTTTTAATCTTGGATAAATTTAAATGTCTATACGCCACAGCATCCGCTTACCATCAGGTGAACTATGTGCTCATTAGTCACCCGTATTATATATTTTTTTTTAATTATTTTAAATTGTTATCAGGTATTGCTGCCTATCTCATGTTTCATTTCATACTGTTGCGCCCTACATCACCTACGGGACATTGGTTAGTGTATTCTCTGACATCGCCACTATTACGGCTGCATTTGTATAATATATAATATATCAAGTACCCAATTACAAAGTAACCTACATCTTGTTTAACAAGCCACATAATCGCAGTTATGGTGTTGAAACTCGAACGTAATATCGGTAAAAGCCGTGCGTTATGCACATACACAGCCGGGAAAGCCCTAAAATGGGCAGTAAAATTCATAAAGCAAGAAGCTTTTGTGTGCATATATTCTCTGAAAGAATTGTCGTTGCGGGAAACAGTGACAAACAAATATTTCAAGCTACGTACTCCACATATTCTTCGAGACTAAAAACGCTTTTGTTATATTTTTAAAGTAAACTGGACGAAACGATTGCAAAAGATAAAGTACAAAAGAGTTGATAACAGATGATTTTAAAAATAATTTAATATTTTGGTGTTTATTATGGCTTGCACAATCAAACTAAACTAACATAATAATGTAAAATATTTATCCAGTTAACCATGTGGTGGCGATTTACGAACATACGCTACTGTGATAATTTTGAATGCATATGGGATGCGGACGGGAGTTGGATGATCCAACTCCCGTCTGTTGTACGAGTTGATAGAGGGAAACATTATCCGGAGATGGACATCAGCATCATTCCGATAACATCTGAATAAAAATTGCGGTTACCTGCTCACTTGCCAGGCGTGGTAACTTGGACAAATACTGGGGCCATGAGGTAATATATGAGGGAAGCCTACATTCAGTTGTGATTTTAGATAGTTAGACTTTTGTTAAGCTGAAATTATGATGAATATGCTTTATCAATTACAATTAAAGAAACTAAGAAATAAAATTATTAAACGGTTTTACGCCCGCGGTACAGTGCCACGAACATTGGTTGCGTTTCCTCTCTGAATGCTTAAAAGTTTAGCAACAATTTCTGGATACATTTCTGTTAGAAACTTGGCTACGCGTAGATCAAACGGTGTCTTTTATACAGAATAAGGGTGAAAAGCAAGCACAATGTGCACCTTATAATAAGTCGATGTTGCGGCCCATAGTCAGATGCGTTCTCTCCTGAGAACAAAGATAGAATGCCTCGCTACTATCAAAAAAGGTATCCACACCTACCATGCGCAACAAAATTTATTCAGCTGTTTTACGCTGGTATTCTGTGGGAGCGTGGTCCGTTCCGTTCGTGCATGGCTCTACTACATAAGACCTTTTTTATTACTGTTTTCTTTTTTTTAGATATAAGAGAGCATAAGTATGTGTCATAGTACAAACATAAAAACATTATTATTTAATGATTTCCGGCCTTATAATCGCTATAATCCTCATTTAAATTAAGTACGTGTAATGCTGTAACTTTGCACGGATTTAGATGCTTTTTGTTCGTATTTATGAAACAATTTATTAATGTAGCATCTCATGGGTTTTATATGAAAAACAGACCAGGTAGAACAAAAGTCTTATTAATTTATGCTGTTCTTTTGAATTACAAGCCCTCAAAGTCGTAGGCAAAGTTGTATGTACAAGACACATCATTGGCTAGAAGGATATGTATCTCAATAAATAGTAAGTTGATCTTTTCAGTATTTCTTTGCGGTGTGCATGGGACACTATATATGATAGGTGCTTATCCTCCGCAATAAAATAATGTTAATTAGGAAACATTTATTTATACAGAGAATAGGCAATGTTGTAGCAAGTAGCACAAATCTTCCATACAAAAATCTCGTTACCTTTGGGGTTGTCCAAAAAATGCAGATTAATTTTTTAATAGATTTATACACGTTTAAAAAAGTAAAGACATTGCTTCTTACAAGTAAAAATTACAAATGCTTTGTGGCACTAATGTCTCATAATTATTGATATAACAAAGAAGCAATTTTTGGAACATGGCCTTACCAAAAATTATTTAAGTTAGTTTGTGAGTTTGAGTACTGTTATAATATTAAAGCGATAACGAAACTATCCTTAAATAAAATTAAAAAAAAAAACAAAATACCCTAAATGATGTAGGTAACAATCTATAATATCGATTAAGTCTTTTTCTCGCTAAAATTTAAATTAACAATATAATTGAAACTTAGCTAATATCCAGCTGTTTTCTTGAAGTCCAATAGAATTTTCAAAATAAAAATCTATATCACTCAATCCAAAAAGGCATATTCTTGTTCTTCATATTCTTGTAAACATGATGTAATTATCAAAATTTTCATAGTCAGAGTCTTCTGCAGTATGAAACGAATTTTTTGATGTCAGAATTGAGTCGCTATGGTACACAAATTCCTTTTCTTTTCTTCTTTTAATTTTAGATGATGGTCCCGGTGAAGTACTGGCTTGTCTTCTCTTTCCTTTATTCATTTGTGTATCTATATCCCGTAAAATTACTTTTTTCGGGGGAGGCTTTTTTTATAACTATATTAGACGTAATTATTGTTTTAGGATTTTATTCTTGTTTGTGTTTTTAAATGGTTCAGGGTCATTATCACAAACTAATAAGAGTACTAACGTGGTCATTGCCTTTTTTCAACTGCAGGCATTCTGGTGCGTCTTCGCAAAACGGTGTGTTTATTTTGGAATTATTTAGCAAATTCTTCAGGCAATACACAAAATTATTTGAATCTGCCGCTATAGGATGCAAGTAAAAGTTTACAGTACTTATGCAAAGCCTGCAAAGGTTGTCAGGATTTTGAGCATAAATCACGAACAATGTAATTATGCCAAGTTGTCTTCCAAGGTAGCGTCTTTGTCTAGCTCGTAAATATCGCACGATCCGAGAATTTTAAATTCAATATGCTTTACGAGTATTTTCTTTTTTCAGTAGTTATTTTTGAAGATCTTGGCAAACTAAGATCCTTTTTCTCTTTCCGTTTAGTTATTCTTGTAACCTTATTCAGTTTTTTAGCTTTCAGAAATCTCTTTTGCTTCTCCGGTTGACATAGATTTACCAGGTAAGACCGTAATCTTGCTGTTTTTGCCTGTTTTCACTAACTATGATCGCCTGTTTCGCTGTATGAATTCCAGAAGGCTGGCATCAAACTGACGAGTATTTTCTACTTTGTCCTGTTGGTTTTTTGAATATCACTCTTGAGGGATTGAAAGGAAATTTCATGTATGTTGGCCTCTTTTCGCATGTCTCTTATAATCCTTAGCTCCTGCATTAGCTGTGGGAAATCAAACTAGTAACAACCCTAGACTCAAGTTCAAGTCTTTAAAATAGTGCACAACATTTCCTGGTAAATTATTTGGTGAAATTAAGCCCCGTTTATAGAAATGTTAAACATTACACATAACGGACAGTATATTCTTACCATGAGACGTTATTTTCGCACGAAAACACTTTTTCTGTAGCTAAAAATGAAAACGTTGCAGGACACAAAAAAAGTCCACCCACTTGCTCCAGTTTTATCGCACAACCGGTAGAGTAACTATGAAGATAAGTTACCATTACAAAAAAAAATTAAAATATGACGCCCTAATGATGAAAATTTACTACCAAATGGTAACAAAAAAGAAACAACCAAGCAAACGCGAAATATCATAATTAAAAAAATAGGCAAATTTGGTCTTTGTTGGTAAAGTTGCAGCATTTTAGTATCTCTATACCGCCTCCTTCTTTGGTAATTTAGGAAAACAGAGAAAGTAATATCAATTCAAATATTTGTTTTCGAATCTACTACATAAAAATATTTAATATAATTCTAGGGTTATAATGTGCTCCATAGTTTATAACAGGCTTTTATACATTTTTGAAAGGATTTAAACATAAGGAAGTACAGAAGAATACATCACGCACCTTGTTGCTGGTGTCCATGGGCCACTTACTGTCAGGTGGACTATTGTTCACTTATCACTTCAGTTTTATAAAAAAGCACAGTGCTTGTTGGCATACCTCACAAGTCTGAGTTTCCTCGTGACATTTTCCAACATTGGCGAGCCATAGAATTTAATGTATAGCCACTTTGGAGTTTTGAGCAATTTTTATAATTTGGTTGGTCACCTCGCCTACGCGGATCCCAGATGTGGAAAATCGTGTACCTTTTCCGTTGGAACTTCAGCTGACCTTCCATCCGGACAGATATCAGGTCTGCGTTGATACACCCTTGGCTCCTCGGACCATTGTCTGATGCAAAGTACGGTGCTCATTCTCCCATCGCGGTTGCGTACTGCAGGTTGCCGCTCTCTAGCGTCCCTTCTATTGTGCTGAAGACATGTGCTACGGAGTTGGTACCGGTTCTAATAGGTCTTTTCTGGTACTCCTACTCCCTAGACGTAGTCTCAAAATCATAGAAGACGACTTTCATCCACCTGATCCCTAAAAAAGGCGACCACTCAGATCCGTCAAACTACAAGCCTATCGCCTATCTCCTTGTTCTCTAAAATAATGGAATCCATTATTAACAGCCTGCTTTATACCTTGAGAATCACCAGCTGATTAGTGACCGGCTGTACGGTTTTGTCGCTGTGGCTTAGCTGGTGATCTTCTGGGTTACTTAATTCATAAATTAGCGGAAGCAGTTGAGTTCAAAGGGGAAGCATGTGCCGTTAGTTTGGTGCGAAGGCCTTCGATCTGGTTCGGCATAAAGCACTTCTTACAGAGGTTCTTTTCTATGGGCTTCCCAAGAAATTGTGTAATTGGATCATCAGTTTTCTTGCTGATCGGAGCATCTAGGTCGTAGAAGACAGTGCATTCTCCGATTACAAGCCCATTAACACTGGTGTTCGACAAGGTTGTATGCTATCACCAACGTTGTTTCTTCTGCATATCAATGACATGTGTTGGAAATCGGTAACGTTCTTTGCTACGCAGACGATAACACTAGTGATGCTTTATACACCGGCCGTGCCAATATTTCTAGAGAAAACGTTATCGAGTACTGGGAAAAATTTATGTCTGAAGTCGCGAATTTGTTGAATAAAATCTCGGACTGAGGGCGACTAAATCTAGTCCTCTTTCATCCCCAGTAGACACAATTTTGCAAGTTTACCGCTAAAAAACAAGCCTTTTGTCGAAGAGGCCAAATTGGCCTCTAAAAAACTTTGCGTGCTCAGCAGAGCGCGACTGTATTTCATGCCGACTCACCGCCTGCATCTTTACAAGGCGCAAGTTCGGGTTCGGCAAGGTCACATAGAATACTGTCCCCATCTCTGGGCTGGGGCTCACAGTGCCAGCTCCTTTTATTTGATCGCATCCAGCGCATAGCAGTTCGAATCGTCAGCGACCGAGCTTTTTCTGATTGGCTTGATTTCCCGGCACTTCGAAGAGACGTTACATCACTTTGCGTATTTTATCACGTCTACCACGGGGACTGCTCTGAGGAATTGTTCGGACTAATTTCGCTATCGCACATCGTGACAAAACTTGCGATACCATCCATATTATTTGGATGATTGGCGGTCCACCACTGTGTAGTTTAAAGGAAGTTTTATTCCTCGCTCAACTTCTTTGTGGAATCAACTATTACCAGAGTTTTTTTCAGATCAATATAACTCAAGGGCTTTCAGGAAAAGAGCCTATTCCTTTGTTTTATTAAAAGGCCGGAATCGCATATGCAATTTCTATGGTGTTGCAGTTGCTCATGGGCGGCGGCAATCACTTACCATCAGGTGAACCATATGCTCGTTTGCCCTCTCTTCTACGAAAAAAAAATTCGTTGATGCGGGCGAGTTTCGAACTTATTTTTTACGCATATTATAAAATTTGAAAGCGTGTATTTATTCCCCGAGCTACTATGTATTTCAAGGATTTGTTATAAAGTCTTGTATATTTGCTTGTCTATCAAGTTTACCTATTCAAGCTATTTAAAGTTCATTACAGAAAAAAATTGCACTGCAACCTCGTCTAATGACATCAGAAAGCTTGTTTAATGCTTATACGTATTTACTTACGAGTGCTTCCTGATTACGCGAACGTACAATTTTATATATATGTACTACCATTGCAGCTCATCAAAAGTCTACCGCTGAACATAGGCCTCGCTCATAGATTGTCTCATAGAGGAGGTATATGCTGTAGGCCTCGCTTGACAAAAGGGTTGGCAATCGAATTTTTTAATATTTTTGTGTTGTATAGCTGCCGGCCATCTCCTCTTTCACTTCCCTCTGTCGGTTCTAACGACAACCACGGTGCGATTTGAGGTAGTAAATACTCTTACACCGCCACTAAATGGTTATTATGGTAGTTTTATATTATATTTTTACAAAATTATTAAATAACAACATGTTTTACACGGAAAGTTATTATCGAGAAAAGCATCACATTATTATTAATGAATATTAAAAAATGTTATTGTTGAAAATGTTTTGGAAAATGCATATGTAAACATAATTTTCTTAGGCTAGAGATACGTAAACGTTGTTATCCTCACGGTAGGCAGAGTCCAACTAGCCGCGATTTATTTGGACCACGTTTATCCAAAAAGTATGGCCGTATATAAAAAAAATTAAAGCAGATTTCTTAAGATTAAGCTCATTTCTGAATTCTGACAGCACCGTCGATTGTCGATGGCATCTTTGAATATGTGGCGGTGTCGTTACGCGCTGCAGACATTTTTATGAATGTTTCGCTATTCATTTATTAATCAGTGTTAGCGTCGCAATACGAAAATTGGCATTAAATCATTGATTATGTTGAAAAGCTAATCCCTGAACCTTAAGACAGTGCGTAAATGTGCGAATTATATATGAAAATAGCGAGTTATGCACGAATTTTTATTTAATTTAGAATGTGTTACGTAACAATCGACTACGCAACACGAATCGAGATATTAAATGATTAAAAAGAAATTTTATTAAAAATAATTCAAAAATATTATTTATTATATGTTCTAACAGGATTCTACCGCTTTCGAAGGAAAGAGATAATATAATGTTAGAATATTAAAGATAGGAACATGTTAAGAAATACAATGGTAGCCATTGCTAGAGCCTCTTATCAATTGACGTCATATCTTGTAGATAAATTTGCTTAAAACTTTGTTTAAAAGATGCGAGCTTTATTTTCTGTATAAGCTGTCTAATTGTTTAAGATAAATGTTAATTATGGTAATACCTGTGTAAATTGAACAATTTTTGTTACTATAAGTTATAATAAAGTTGAATATTTAAGATTTTAAGGTGTACAACACGTACGATAAGATGTAAATTACTCTTACGTCTTATATATTTGTATTTTATTAATGTCGTGTAAAATGCATGTGTTTTAATGTTTTTATTACGTAATCTTGTGTGTTCTTCTTGGGAAAACATAATTTTTTATGTATCTTTATGAAAAATAAAGCTATTTTACCAAATAGAGAAATGTGATAATACAAAATACGCGTGAAATAGGAGGCTTTTTGCACACAGCCCACTTTACGGTATAGCCAGAAAAGTCAACCCCTATGGCGAATTATTCGCAATTTGTTCGAATTTTTCGGTTCGACGTCTGCAACGGTTCAGTTCAATTTCTCTCAACAGTCATCAGATTTCTCAAGATTTTCAAGAAAATTGCTATAAAATGGCAATTTTCCCAGTATCGAACCTATAAGTTAGGGAAAGTGAAGTTATTATACAGTCTAAATATCTGAGGTCTAGACCGGGGCCAAACGTAGGACCCGTAATCTCAGGCATTAACCACTTTTTTAAGATTAAGCGTGTATGTTTCTGAAACAGACGTTATCGAAGGATACGCCCATTGCGTTGTTTCGAACCCAACGTAGTGTGGCTTAGCCAAGGGATAGATCGAACGGTCAAGAACTGGAAGACTCGCCGGATTACTACAGTGACAACCAGATCATGTTCAATGGTCCTTCGGAGTGAAGGTTCACCGATTCAGAAACGCCCACGATCCTGTTTATATATAGGGTTTAAATTTTCGAACAAAAGTACTCGAAAATTTTTGATTCCGTATTTTGTTCTAAATCCTTTAGAAAACGTTCAAAAGTAGAGGAGAGAGTTATTAAAGCAATTTATATTATGAAAGTTACATCCCGGCTTTATCATGGAAAACTCGCACATGTAAAATATCCCCTCGTATGTCGGGGTCATTTTGGCCAATATGGCGAATCTGTCGAGCACTTCCCGAAGTACTTCCAGACTACTTCCTGCTATTCATTAAAATGACTATTTCCAAGACATTTTGTATAAAAGGTATATTAAAATCATATATCAATGGAAACTTTATTAAATAAGCTATCTGATTAAGTATAACTTGAATACAGGTTTACTTCGAAAGTGATATTAATCTGAAAATGAATGTAAGAAAAGTGCTTTTCCCCAATTTTCAGCAATGGTGTAATAATTATAAATTAAAGCCTTTATTCCAAGTACTATTTGTTTTACTTGTACGTCCAAAGCATATTTAAATATTAAAAAAAATAACAACAAAATTTTTCATAAATTTTTTCTTTACGACAAGGTGGAGAAAGTCCTCACATGTCTTACTCCCTGTAACAACTTTACTACCATTTAAATCGAAACACAGCAGTGAGTGCACCGTTGCTCGACAAAAATAGGAAGAGCGCTATACCCACCCAGACGGATTACTAGGACCTAGGCCTTGTATAATATTCCAAAAAGGACACCTATTATCATATTGTATATAACAATGTCAGCAGAATTTGGGTACAGTTTTTTCTTAAATAATACAATTTTTTTTGTTCTTCACACAGTCCACCCAACGTTAAGTGTCTGCTGTGACCATACACAGTCTACATTTATCAATGATTAAGAATCAAAATGCAAACGCATTGTCATCCCTAAGGACGAAGATAGAATGCCTCTTTACCACTAAATACGGTCGCCGGTCTCTATTTTGTTTTACAACCATAATGCTGCAGCGCGGCTCTACGACATGAAGTTAAACGTGTAGGAAAGTTAAACGGGTGCACTGTGAACCAATGAGGTTTGCGCGTATTGTATGAATTATGTATAATTTGTCTTGTAGTGGCGGTGGAAGAGAATCCATCACCCCATATCTTGCCACAGGTATCGTAGGAGGCAACTATAGGAAATGCAAGCAACACCATGGCTTCCAGCAGATGGCGGCATAATTCAGTCAGATGAAATACCCATATAGGAAACGGGGAGGACAGCGATTGCAATACGCCCGCTATGTGTGGCGATTTATACTTTCTACAACAGGAGAGACCTATCTCCAGCTGTAGACTTTTACAGCCTAAAGTAGAAGAAGAAGAAGAAGGAGAAGAAGTATAATCAGACATCATACTTTATTCATCATTATTATTACAGCCCTTCACAAGTCCACTATTTGTCCCAGCTAAACGTACTCGTCAACAACTTCGAGCATAGTGCTCCCAACAACTACTGGCATAGGTGTGACATGGACATTAAACAT
>DWHP01003503.1:0-13334 GCA_018247895.1 Parnassius honrathi
TTAGTTAAAACGAAATTTTATGCATGACCGACGATTGGTTTAAAAATTTTATATAGATATAAAAATTACACCACATTTTGCGTGAAAGAGACTACATTTTTACAATTTTTATTTTAATGTCATCATTTTGTATAACTATAAAACATAATATTTTACATTGTATAAATAAATAATTTAATTGACATAATCATTTCTTTAACATATTTTTAAACCGGTTTACTAGTTAGGAATCCTTTTTTTTCCCTTAAAACTGTGTGTGTAGGTCTTACAAACCTCTTATAAACTCCGATTTTGATCCTCAGAAGTGAAAACGCATCTGTAGTCTTATTTAAGTCGCTTGTATGAGTCCATAGGCAGCAGTAGTCACATACCTACAATTAGTTTGTAAGTTCGCATATCGACTCAATTTTATAAGAAAATATCATAGCTGAGGGATGTACTTGTATAAATTAATTTTACTGTGCATATTTCGAAGCTAAACGGGCAACCCAATACCTTTCATTTATTGGGCCATGTAAACAAAAGTACATAGGGTCCGGCCGTTCATAAATTGCAGGGTCGACATAAATTGTCCCCTCGATCAAGTATACATTGACCAAAACTGCCCCTCGTACTTTTGTTAGAACTGTAACTACTAACATCAATGTACTATGCAAATAACCATTTGTATGAAATAAATCAAGGCGAAATCTCGAAAACTGACGAAATGGTTTTATTTCAGTTATTTTTTAATGGATTTAATGCCTCTATCATCTTAATCAGTGGAGTCATGAAGTCGTGTAGTGGTGGTATTTTGCCATTTTGCAGATTTATAAAAATTAATAAAATTTAAGTGTTTGTTTTTAATGTCCAAATAACAGCTTTTTACTATTTGCATATGAAAGTAAATACGGTACTAATAACAAAAAAAATGTCTGTCTCTCTGTCTGTTTGTTCTGGGTAATCTTCGAAACGGCTGTACCGACTTTGACTGGACTTCCACTGGCAGATAGCTGATGTTATGAGGAGTTATAACTTAGACTTCTTTTATTTTAGAAAAATAATTAGGTGTCCGCGCAAAAAATTAAATCCCATGAAATATAATCGTTATAAATTCCACGCGGGCGAAGTCGCGGGGGACAGCTAGTATATATTTCGACACGGTGAACGTTGATTAGCTTTTTTTCGTAGGAGTTCATAGTGTAAATAAAACAGTATTTGATATTTTAATCAGAATTTGGCATTTATTGGTAAGCATTAGGAATATTTTCGTATAAGTTTCTCGCCGTTGATATAATGTGGACTCACCATTTTGAGCTCAATGCGAAAAAGCAAAATAAGGTCTAGTAAAAATTATCCTCCCGTATGCTTCCTTGGCGAGATAATAGCCTCTATCTTTTGAGATGTAGAAGATATTATATATTTAACTTATGGACAGACAAAAATCTGAGGTTATTGTGCATTGATCAAAGAACTATCCAACCAATTAAAAGGATGACGGACCTAAGTTTTAGTGATTTTCTGATTTTTATCTTTTCACCAATTTAAAATGAGCTTGTATGGTGTATTATTTTTAGACAATTTAACAACTTTCAAAACGTTATTCAAGATATTTAAGGTTAGAAATGTGATTACGTTGAACAATAAAAACAATATTTAAAAAATTAATTTGCCGTAGCTTCGTTTCGCTTATAAAACCTTATTGTTAAACTTACCATAGATGTTATGTTATTATAGCTTAAGGCGACGAAAAATATAAATTTTAAACGAAAAATTTCAATTATCTGTGGAAAATAAAATATATTAAATGTCAATTGTCAGATTTTGTCACTAAATTGAAATTGTACCAAAGAAATTATGAGTGCTAAAATAATGAATGTGTATTTTGTAAATTTTATTTTTCTGGCACATTTTGAATTAAGTCAATGTCGTCGATATGATAACTTTACACTATATAGTGCAACTCCCACGGAGCAATACCAATTGAATTTCTTGCAAAACTTACGTTCCGAAAAGTACATTGATGTTATATTCTGGAAGAGACCTTCGAAACTATTTAATGACGTCCATTTCATAGTCAATCCAATTGACTCAGAGCTATTCCAAGAGAGACTTGATCACTTTAATTTGGAAGCACACACGTTGATCCCAAATATTCAAAGGTAAATACTCTTGCTAAGTCGAGTAATAAAATAAATAATAGCTAAGAATTTAATTAAACACAATTTAATAGATTTCCGTTTAATAAGGATTTGTAAGCCAAAAAAATAGTATTTTTTATTTAATTAATTTATGTTATTTTAGCTCAGACGGCTTGGTTGATAATACTAAATTAACTGCTAACACTTGAATCAATAAAACTCTGATGTAGCAGAAAAGGCCGCTTATTTTAAGTGTCAATATGCCGCTAATATGCCAATGCTGAACAAACTAGGGTCAATTATTACCAAAACGTGATACCATCATACTTTAATATAAAATTGATAGCTTCGTTAGTCTTAGTGATCTTACACGCAACTGTCTATCATGAGGTCTCGGGTTCGAATTTGTGCCAGGTTTACGGTCAAAAAATTCTGAGTAGCAATCCGGAGTCAGAAAGTTGGCTGTGTTTCACCTCAATACCTCGGAAAGTACGGAAAGCTGTGGCCCTGCGCCTGAATTCTCTTTAGTCCTATCGTGATTGCCATCCTGTTGGACATGGGAGTGAGGGATTAGAAAGTGCACCAGTACTTGCGAATACACTCGGGCACTATAATCCGGTTCTGCGCAAATGGCCGTTAAGACTGGCTTTTGCGATTGAAATTAGGTCTGGAGGAAGTTATTGTTATCAGAATTGCCTGCGTCACCTTATCTATGTAATCATAGGCCGCTCGGTGGACTGCGGGACGGACTAATCATTTTCATAAATTAATCCGTAATATTTCAAGTCTTGGTTTGAGCAATTATAGGATTAGTTCCTTGTCCAAGTGTGGGAAACTTTAGGGTAACGTTGACGAAATCTGTAACTAAGTAATAAAAAACGATTTACTGACTTTTGTAGGTATCTTATTTGTGAAAAGTTAGTAAGAAGTTTTTTCATTATTTTTTTTTATACTTCCGCAGTGCGTTTGACTCTCAAAACATCAAGAAGTACACGAGCCTGAAAATCGATTCATTTGCCTGGGACTCCTATCACAGTTTAGAAGATATCTATCAATGGCTATCCGATGTAGCTTTGAAATTTCCTAAAACAGTCGAGTTACACAGTATTGGAAAATCAGTTGAAGGGAGAGATATTTATGCAATATTTATAAAAACATCTAATAGTAACGCAAACGTAGTCATTGATGCTGGTATTCACGGTCATGAATGGATATCAACGGCGTTTGTAACGTTTTTAATTAAGAAGCTAATCTACCCTCAAGATACAGGAGATGAGCGACTCAATGAATTGGCAAACAAATATAACTGGTTCATCATACCCATCGTTAATCCAGATGGTTTTGATTACAGCATTAAGATTGTGAGTATTTTTTTCTCGATTTTTTAGAATGAAGGTGACAAACGAGCATACAGTTCCCCTGATAGTAAGAAGATGCTGTGTCCCGTAGACGCCTTCAATTATCCTTTATTAATGCGTTGTTACTGCTAAGAACTAAGATATAATACCTCGTTTCCAGTAGAAAGGATCTCCAGTTCTCTGCACTCACCGTACAATTGAGAACAAACTATAAAATTTTACGTTGGTATTCTATGAAAGAATGGTCCTACCACGGACGAGCCGAGAGCCGACCCATTAGTGCTACAATCATAATATAACTACAGCGTGGCTTTATAACGTATAAAATATTTTCAAGGTATACTATACTGTATTCTTTGCGGCTGCTCTGTTATCGCGTTACAAGCGTAAACGATCCAAATCGTAAATTTCGCTATCGAAGTTTCCGAACAACTCTGAACATTAACAATGAGCTTTGTTCTATCACACGGAACGTTATTCGCTATCTAGGTAGTAGTATCTAGGAGATTTCTCCTTTCTTAAATTCTTGTAGTTGCAACATAATAGAATCCGTCACTCCATAACATTGTGTCTTGGGTGAAATTCTTATAAGACTATACAGTACTAACGGAAAGGCCGGTTTAAGCATTTCATATTTGTTAGGCTTTAAATATTTTGGAGGTATCGCGACCGCCCATCGGCCTGCTTAATATAGTAATTTTAGATAAAATATCGCTACAGAACGAGGCCCATATCCAGCAGTGGACAGTTTAGGAGCTGCCAAGGAAGTCATATTTGTCGCGGAGTTTCAATGAATTTTATTTCTTGATTATTAGATGGAGTGAAAATCTGACCGGGAATGCTTCTGGGAGTCGATGGATGTTAGATCTCAGGTAGGCCTACCCCAAAGAATGCAACTTGTTGCATTCTTTGGGGTAGGCCTACCACCTTGTGATATGGTGTAACGATGGTGATGGTAATTATTATTATTTCTTATATTTCCACAAATACTACACGTAGCACAAAATATAATAAGCACAATTTTATGCGTCAAATTAATTTTATTCAATTCATTAATTTATATTATCTAATACCCCAAAAAGTAGTTAAACACATACGGAGTTGTTTTTTTCTTTGCAATAATACATTAACACCTTCATTCTAATATTATGACTTACGAGCTTAATTATTTTCAATTTTAGGATCGATTATGGCGAAAAAATAGAAGAAAATTTGACAATGGTGAAGGCGTTGACCTGAATCGAAATTTTGATCATAATTTTGGAAGTAAGTCGCTTGTTGATATTTCGCCGTTTTATATAAAGAATTTATATCAACCGTCCCTTTATGTTCAGTATTCTAAGCTTTCTTTTTGAGACTGTATACCCTCTGTGACCGATGTCAGGTTCAATCAATAAGATGAAATGAAATATAATATTTGCATAATATTTACCTTTAATGGACCAGGGGTGCGATGAATCACCGTGAACAAAACCGACGACGAGGCTCGCCACCCGTCATGTTTTGTCTGACGGAATAGCGATAAGTAGTTTGCGAAAGTTCGTTTTGCTACGCTCAATATGTTTACAGCGATGAACGATATTGATCAAGTATACAAAATTATGTATGATAGAGGAATAGATGTGTGTGTGTGGAAATGAAACTAAACGAAATGGAAAGGGTGCAACTGCATATATCAAATATACCGCTTACTTTTCTGGTGTAGAAAATAATGAGCGAGAATGCCAGATAGCCGGTATTAAAGCCTTTCAGAAAAAACAAAAAGTGCGTGAAAGAATATGATTTGGTTTATATAAATTATTTGGCCTGTGCGCGTACGCCCCAGCTCATGTCAAAAATCCATTTATATCTAAGTATGGTGTGGGGAGATGATAACGACGACTTTATTGAAATAAGGAAATGAAGAAATTGTTATTATACTAGAAGATTTTAATAGAATGGTAGAGATGAGGAAATGTTGATATGGAAGGGTATTGAAAATGTTTGGTGATCAATGTATAAATGAGAATTGTAGAAGTCTATTCACGTTGTGTTGGTAAATAAACATTGATCACCACATTGATTTATTTTGTATTGATTTGATGTACAATAATGTGACAAACACTTTCTTACGTCTTAAGAAAATTCGATGTAAACATGGAAAAGGGTAAAATACAGCAGCATGTTTGCTTACACAGTAGTGAATATGGGGGTTTATCTGGGTTCTAACTACGGATTATTACTTGGTCGTATGCCAGATACATGGTATGTTCAGAGGTTGATGGCATTTAACATTTGTGGCTATTGCTTCACTACAGTGCAGAAGAACAGAAAGGTTACAAAAAACATGTATGAAAAAAGAGTATGAATGTAAGTTGAGAAAAAAATATAATGATATTAAATAAAAAAATAATACACCCTTCGGTAAATGAAGCATATTCTATAATAAAATTAAAAAGAACGTTAAAATATGGAGCTCATGGTTATTGCCGAAATAATTATTTTTTACAATAATTATGATCTAACCAGCCCCTAAAAATAGCACCGTTTCTATATATTTGAAGCCAAACCTTGGAAATTTGAGCTTAGAGCATACGATACTACATAGCTATTTTTGTTTTATGTTAAAAATTTTCAACTGAGATTCGCACTTAAGAATTACTTAGTAGTAAATTACGCATTACACTAACCGTCAGTTTAGCATCATGTAATATGCTCTAATAACGTCGGTATCGAAGTCAGCCTATGTAATTAATCGTTAAACTAAACAAAACGTTTTTTTACGTTTAATAGAATACGAAACGAGTACGAATCCCAAAGACGATAATTATTGTGGTCCTGCCCCCTTCTCTGAGCCAGAGTCAAGGGCTTTGTCCGACTTCATAACAGAGAAGCGTGAAAGTTTGAAATTCTATATCTCATTTCACGCATATGGACAAAAAATTATTATTCCATATGGTGATAGAGTCAAACACGTAGAAAATTTTTCTGAAATGGTAAGCCACAAGTAAGATTATTTTCTATTTTGAAATACTCATCATCATCATCATCATTACTTCCCCCAAAGTATGCCACAAAGCACGGTCCTGAGTTACCTGCATCCATCAACTTCCTGCACTCACTCTTAGCTTACTTACTTACCGGGTCGTCACTCCATCTATTTTGAAATACTTTTTTTTTGTCAATTTGGCAACAAAGATCTGCAACAGAATAAGTTTAACTAAAATATCATCAGTAGAATAAAGGCTAAGGGCTGGTCTAAAAGCTCGAAGGACTGACAATTAACAGCTTAAATAGCAACATTCTACTGGCATCGTCATTGTTGTGCTACCCCCATTTAAAATAGTGACAATCTTACAAAAGCGGACTTAGGTCGCTAAAGACCAATGCCGCCAATACATGACATAATCGTATTTTTTGGGTTTATTTAAATATCATTTTTTTAATGATGAATACCGCAGACGTTGTCCTGTCAGTTAATGTCAAAATTTGAGTTCAGCAATGTTTCTTTTATTTTAGTGCTTGAAGTTTAATTTAATAATTGTCGTGCTTGATTGAACAAAAGCAAATATAATCAAAAAATTTAAATTTTGTTTGTTTCTAATTTTTTCCTTTTTTTTTTAATGTATAAATATTATAAACTTTCTCCATTGAAAAATACCAACATGCATGGTGATCGATCAAATCGATTTCGTGCTAACCGATTTCATATATACATACATATCCACTTTTATATAATTTCATAAAAATGTGTTATATTTTAGGATAATTACGGTAAGCAAGCAATATTACGAATGTATAAACTGAACGGCGTGAAATATGGTATTGGAACTACGTATGATACATTAGGTAAGAGCAATCCATTTCTCTCAGAACTTAAACGATAAATTCATGATACTAAAAGTTTATTTAAATATACATATTGGTTTCTTATATTTATGCAACTACTATACTATATACTTAGAATGTAAGACATTGAATAACAATAATTTTGCGGATTTTGTCTCGTTCTATTTTACTTATTTTTATCAAAAGTGTTAATTCGCGATATTTTACAGGTATACGTGTATCAGGTAGTAGTACGAGCTGGGTTAAAAATAATTACAAAACTAAGTAAGTGTTGCGAGTCTTTATTTTTTTATTTTGGCCTTTATAACATATATGACTACTTAACTAGGCTCCACACCGTAATAAGTGATAAATTACAGTTAAAAAGCTCGAAAAAAAAAAGAAAAACAAAATTAACATAAAATATTATGTCCCACAACTGGGTCATAAACTTCCCACTATTTTTGCCTCATTGAGTGTTGTTGGATTTCATGGTATAAGGATTTCTGTATTTAACAGAAACACAGGGATTTTTTACGATTTTTAGGTTTACCGCATTTAGGGTGGTGTGTAGATACTGTTTTAGTACTGAAATAAAATACAAATTAATGGCGTTTATTTACAAAATATGGTCGACAATACGATCGCATTAACAAATTTTTTTGTCTACAACGTAACAGAATAGGATTTACGTGTGAAATAACATTTAGGAAAAGGATATTATGCATTCCTCCAAAACCCACTATACGGTGTGTAACTTAAACGCGAAACTAATCACAAGAGAGAACAATGAGCTGAAAGTAGGTAAATTCGGGATAGGGCAACGGAGCCCGGGGGAGCAGCTGGTCGACTTCATGAAGAGAGAGATAGACTCTTTATGATGAACTCTTTCTTCCAGAAGCGGCCTCTCAGAAAGTGGACCTGGTCAAGCCCAGATAGTTCGACGAAAATCGAAATTGACTTCATTAGGAGGACCAGACGACAACTGTTCAGTGATGTCTCAGTGATCGCGAGGATCAAAACTGACAGCAATTACCGAATGGTGAGAGGCACGCTAACCCTAAGCGTTACGTTGGAGAGGCCACGTCTCATGAAGTAAAAGCTCCGTGCCCCTCGTGCTCTAATCCGAAACTCCGAAAACTTTCGGTACGATTTGCAAAATTGTTTTCAGTGCCTAGAAGACTACAATGAAGAGTGCGATATGAATGACAGGCTTGTAAAACTGTACTTGCGGTCGTAGATAAGTTCTGTAAGACCCGTCGCAGAAGAACACAAAAACTCTCCGATCACACTCTTAATCTCATGGCTGTTAGACGGGAGATGAAACCGCAGTCTCCAACAGATTTGACAGCATACATGCGACTGAACAGACAGATCTGAAAATGCATACGGTGGCACTTACGCAACATTGATACAGCTCCTATTAAAGTAGCGATCGAGTGGAACCAGGGCTCCAAAGTCCTTCCCAGAGACATTTCTACCAGAAAGAGTCAACTATTGAAACTGAAGACCGAATATAGCAGCACGGTTTCCGGGACATCTGTGATTTTGTGTAAGATTGAGAGGTTCTATGGATAGTTGTACACATCATCGTTGGAGCAAGTGTGAGTCTAATAAGATTAATCTCATAAGTCTTATAAGAGCACTACTACTCTGATGATATCATGGATGTCAGACTAAGCAAGAATATAATGGCTCTTCAGTACTCTACACCTTAAAAACGGTAAGTCCCCGAGTGAGGGTGGAATTACAGCGGAGCTTCTGATAGCAGGCGGAAAACTCGTACTTTAAGTTCTGCAGAAGCTCTTTAAATCCGTCCTCCATGGTAACTATACTCCGGAGGTGTGGAGCAGAATTCTAGAAAGTCAACACAACACTCTATTTAAGAACTACAGACCGATTTCCTTATGAGCCGCGTCTACGTGGTGTTTTCGAGTGTCATTACAAATTGCATTGCACGCAGACTCGATGACTTCCCGCCTTCCGAACAAGCTGTTTTATGAAAAGCCTTTACCACCATGGACTATATACACAGAGGACCGAAGACTATAATCTCTTATTTTGTGTTGCATATGTGTACTATGAGAAAGCCTTTGATTCCGTCGAAATTTGGACGATGCTGCAGTCATTTCAGCGATGCCAAGCTAAATGTCAGTATTTTTAAGATACATTTTCTTGTCGAGCGTACCTCGAAACTAGATTGTACCATCAGTGCGTATTGCCAATGATGACCTATAGATCTGAGACTTAATTCTTTACGTATGAGGGAGCTCAACGTCGAAGGATCTACGAAGTAGGACCAGAGTAACTGACATAGCCCGACGAATTAGTAAACTTAAGTGGCAATGGGCCTGCCATATAGCTCGAATAACCGACAACCGATGAGGAAGAAAGGTTTCCGAGTGGCAGCCTTGTACCGGCAGGCGATGTTTGGGGCGTCCCCCCACTAGATGGAGTGAAGACCTGGTAAGATATGCAAATAAATGGTATAAACGGTTTTAGATCGTAGCATCTTAATTTCATGTAGCATTTTATCTGATGTCCATTTAGTATTTATCAACGAAAGGAAAGGACACGTGACATAAAGCAGGATTTCGCAAGGGATTTAAGAAATGCAGGTACAAGGCGTATAATACTTTTGTGGGACAGCTTAATGGGTTAAACAATAATAGCTATTGCGGCGGACCAAAAGTGTCTTGGACGGTTGGTTGCCTTACTCATGATCACTTTTTTAAGTTTTATAACTCCATTGTCTCAAAATTACACAAATAATATATTGTGTAAATTTGACTTCAGTCGTTCAAGTCGTTCAGAAGAGAAACTATTCCTTTCTGACGCAACAACGATTATAATTATAAAGATATGTTTTTGGCCTTACATTAATAAGATCCTAATATTATTATTTATATAAAAACTTTCTTGGCGCACTAGGATTTTTTACTATATCGTGAACACATTTAGCAATCAAAAAATGCATATGGTTAACATGATTAGAATCCGCGTCTCTACAGGTCTGCAGTCAGACACCTACAAAATGAAGTTACTCTAACTTTTCGTAATTTATATAGGTACAAAAGCATATCTCCCATATCTTCTCATGGGTATTGTAAGAGGCAAAGAGGAAAACTAAAACATAATACAAAACGTGGCGACAGTAGCGTGACCCCGTCCCCCTCCTATGAGGCAATCCATGTTGAAACATATGTTCAGCAGTGGTCGGTATAAGATGTAATGGATAAATACTATCTCTTAGTTGATTTTTTTTAATTTGTTACATTGTTTCAGATATGTAATAACATTTTTGTTACGAGACAATGGAAGCTACGGCTTTGCTTTGCCAAACGAACAGATAATGCCAACCTGCCAAGAAACTTTGGTGGGACTAGTTGAACTGATGACTGCTAAGCCAAGACGTGTACGGATGGACTTATTTAACGCGTCATATAAAATAACCGCAAACATGATGCTATTAATCACATTATGCTTTTTGAAATAAAACTTTTAATTATTTCATTGTTTTAATATTAATTTAACCGTTTTAGCTATTAATTTTAATTTATAAACTACGGAAGACCGAGAAGAGTATGAAACCCTTCAACTGTGGAAAGTGCGTGCTTATGACTGAGTTCGCCATTTATAGTAGTTCGGGAAAAAAGTTTCTTCGTATTACATTTGTATAAAACTGAAGAAAAATCTCTTTGGTTGTATTGTATGTATCTGGCTGGTTTTAATATCAATACGTATATCACATTAAGGAAACGAAAAATAAAAACCAAGCGAGTGCGAGTCTGCCTCACGCATGAAGGGTTAAGATTTAATACTATGTAGGCACTTTTTTATATTTATTTTTATAGCGAATATAGCAATACAAGCTCTGTGAACATTTCAAGCGTTTACTTGCTGCCATTATTAAGATAGAGGAAAAAAAAGAAACACGTTTGTAGTAAGGTAGAAATACATATTCTGTGAAAATTACCTTTATTATAATACCTATTATGGATCATGAGATACAGCCCCCTGATAGACAAACGGACGCACGGACGGACAAACGGACAGCGGAGGCTTAGTAATAAGGTCCCGTCGGTTACCCTTCCGGTAATTTCGCGCCATTTTTTACGGATTTTTCGTCTGCCAAAATGAGTGAATCTAAAGAAGAAATTCAATACATTCTTAAGTTTTATTACAAAAAGGGAAAATTGCGACTCAAGCCGCGAAAAAAAGATATGACGTTTAGGGCCTGCTCTAGGCATGGCGTGGCAAGGTGCACTTCGGTATGCCGATCGATACTGTGGCATCTGGCGTCATGCCGAAGGATCTTGTGGCAACCCGCGGCATGCCAAACAGGTCAAGACGCCGCAACGGGATATATTCAACCTTGTTCTAATTACATAGCAGACACAATCATTTACCAATATGAAGCCATGCGTTTCATGTGATGCCGCGGCGTTCCATGGAATGCCGTGATGCGCCGCAGCTTTCCGGGGAATAACGTAACGTGCAGCAGCATGCCGCAGTTTCACGCAAGACGTTTCGGTTTATTCGTGTTGAAATAAAGGAATGTCGATTCTTATTTCAATCAAATAAAGTCGAAAATCTTGTGTCCTCGAAAAAATCCTTTGACACGCCGTGCCCTGCATGCCGTCTATGAGCGCATGCGCCCTTTTCGATCTAACGCAGTGTCAGTAAGATTAGAAAAAAGTTGTTTTAAGAGTTTTCAAAGTAAATTTAGGTAAAACCTCCATCTAGTGAGGGTCTATCGTGGTAACTCAGGATTATGTCGGGGAAACGCATGTCTAGCAACGGGCTTGTGCTGGAATTTAATGGCTGCAACACAGAAATCTAAATAATAGATAGCTGTGAACCGGCGACATACGTCCCGATATTAAAAGACACTAGAAATGCCTTCTACTGTCTTTTAATATCGGGACGTGTGTTGCTGGTTCGCAGCTATCACACATTGTTCGCGCCCAAATGAACGAGACCGGATGAACGTGAACGGATTGCATTCCTCTAGAGGGCGCAGCTGAACGAGTGGAAGTTTTTTGCCTGCGCAGGCGCGCGCAGTCAGTTGGCTGGCAGATTCGGAACGCATAGCCACGTCGCGAGAACTCGAGTTAAACCGAAATTGTTAGACGCTAAACGGCCGCCATTTTCTTTATTTTAATTTCGTTAATACATGTTATAACGAGGCCCCCTTTTGATAGTTAGTTTTGATAGTTAATCCAGTCGACCCAAGTCTGGGCAACTCTGGGCCGTAACACACATAGACAAACAATAAATACACAATTACGCCTAAACATATCTCTAGCATTCGGGAAACAAAAGGGATTAGACTATAAAACTATTGCGTAAAGGAATATTTAAAAAAAAACGTAAAATCTCAGGAGGCGTAGCCACTTGGTGCAATAATTAACGTATGCGAAAAATAGAGAATGGCATTGCAAGTTCACTCTCACTTGGGCATAGTGCAGCGCAACGCACGTGTCGATTACTTTCTATTAAGCGTCGTTGATCGTCCAGGAGTCTCACACCAATATATAACTAATTAACTGGTCTCAGTAATAGACGCTTTTAGTCTTAGTTTTAGCTTTAAGACGTTTTATAATTAGAAAAAAGAGGATATAATAAAACGTTAAGTTGTTAAGGATAAGTATGTCCATTTACCTTTAATGTTCGGATCTTTTGGAAACCTGGAATAATAGTATTATATTAAATAAACAGATGTTTAAATAAAATAAATGCAACAAACAGCAAACAAATAAATACATGTATGTATTTATCATATTTATTAGTTTTAAAGATTTGTAACTGACTTTCTGTCGTTTGTTATTTTTCAGTTACCCGGTTTCCTATAGATCGAGTTTATTTTCTATCCTCACAATATAATTACTTACCTCTACAATATATTAAATAAATATTTAACGAAAAATCACGTTTCATTCCCATTTCAGTAAAACTTGGTGAGCTAAACATAATAAATTATCGATATAAAATAGTAGTATCAAGTCACTCGCGTTCAACCCCTGCGGCCATGTTCTGGGAAATATAT
>DWHP01003504.1:0-13334 GCA_018247895.1 Parnassius honrathi
TTTCAGGTTTTGAGGGATACCTGACGAGAAGATGCATCGTAATTTCCCGAACGCTGCCCAGCCGAGTTGAATCCGTCAACTGACCTCTCGGTCGAAGTATTTGTCCCAGGTAAACGTACTCGTCAACAACTAAGAGCTTAGTGCTCCCAACAACTACCGGCGTAGGTGTGACATGGACATTAAACATGATCTTTGTTTTGTCAATGTTCATCTTAATCATTCTTTATGGCTATATTTACTTAAAATTTCGATTCATTTCCGCTCCCCTGAAATAAGCCGTCAAAGAAATAATCTTATCATGTAATTCCCCTGTTGAAGATAAATACGTTTACATTTAGGTGGACATAATATAAAATTGCACTTTTGAAATAACGCAACGGATGAGCGTTAATTAGCATGGGCTAATTGGACTATCATTTAGGATGGCACCAGTGCAAGGGAGGCAGAAAAAGTTCTTCATTTTAATGCGGAAAAATATGTAAATTATTACGCCTGATCGCACATTTTCCGGCACTTCTTCTATATAACTATTAAAATATGAATTTTTTTAACACTCTTTAATTAATTTCACGTGTATCTAATCTATATAAGAAACGAAATCTATTAATGTAATTTTTAACAGCTTGTAGACGAGCGATTAACTTGAAAATTTGCCCTCGTATCAAGAACCGATGTTAATCCAATAATTTAATAACTTTATCCTAGTCTTTGAGTAGCAAATTAGTATCCTGAACAGGGTTAACACAAAAAAAACTCAGGTTAATCACAACTCACGATCAATGAGTGTTGCTTGGGGTAAAAAATGATATATACTTTTTATTAAAAGGACAAAATGCGGCTACTATCCAAATAATCCAAGTGGTTACCAGTCAATGGACACCAGCAACCAATTTCAGACATGCAGATGCCTCTGATAACTGAAAAGAAACAGTCATATGAATCAGTCATACTTTGAACCAGAACAATAATGGGTGCACTATCACTTGGCAGCAGTAAAACTGTGGTATCAAACCACAGCGGACCCGTAGGTAAAAAGAATCGGCCAAAACTATGGCTTGCTTGCTTTTGGTTTGCCTGTTCGGTATTACTTACGTGCAAGAAGTATATAGATACAGGTGGCTTACAATCGTGTTTTATGGCTTCCGTGGGAGAGGCCTAAGTTCAGCGGACCTGTGAAAGGCTAAAATGATGATGATGATGAAATGCTTAGCTATATAATACTGCATCTAATCGTTGAAATAAATAGAGTACAAAATCATCAATTCGTCTCCAGCTAAGAGTAATGATGATAGAATCGAACCCTGTCAGCCTTAAAACGTGTTAATCAAATGTTAATGTTAATCAAACCCGTAACAGCAAATTTCAAATGGGAGACAGTAAAGACATTCAAGGAAAGCAATTAGAAATAAAATTATTGTGAAATGGTTACGTTCCATAGTAATTCTGTTATCAAGTCAGTCACGCGACAGCGCATCAGCCAAGCTTGGAAAATAATGGGGACGGATCGGCAATGTGTATCTAATTTATATACGTATTCTAAATTAGACCCAATAGGTTGGAACTCTTAATCTATTTAAAATAATGGTGGTAGAGTTTTTCTTTATTTTGAGTTATTGAAAAATCGAAATGATATTTTACATTCATTAAATATTTACTTTCAATGTCCTCGATAATCAAGACACAAAATAAATATTGGCTAAGTCTGAAAAGGAATAGTGCGAACTCAAGCAACATGTAGGTACTCGTATATTTACGTGAACTAATTCTAGCTATTATTGACACCGGAATACTAAAAAAACTATTCAATGTACGGGTACACACTTGTAATTTTGCATGAATACCTAGAATCCAAAATTTCATAAATAAACCCATTAATATTCTGGGTTCTAAAAATGAAGTGCCATTTTCATCACAAAATAACTCATTGATTAGAAAAAAATGTGGATACTATAAATTATCGATATTCGGTGTCAGAAAGTGTTGCAAAATTGTTAGTGCAGTTCTAAGTATTCCAAAAGTTAAAATAAACAAAATAAAAACTGACGTAAACTCAATAAAAACGTTGAAAATCGTGTACTTGTTTAAGATTATTGAAAGGATAAACAGCTATAATATAATATAAAGTTCTTCAGATGATTTAAATTAAAAATTATTCGTTAAGTTTGCGATAAATTATTACGTCAACTAATTAGTCAATAGTTTACGTTTAACGTTGTTTATCTTTAAACATGCATAAAGAATAGCATTTTAGTATTAGTTACTGTTAGCTGTTTATAATACGCTTGAAATGGATACAAAATTTGTCAAGTTACAAATTCACTATCAAAGAACGTAACCAATATTATTTAAGTCAATTAAAGATCGTTGTTAAACCACATTCGCACTACTACCACACCCATCCAGACCTCAAATCCCTTATTGGCGAAGCAGACAACCCTGATCGTTCTTTGTACCAAACATGGCGCCCTTTTTACAACATTAGTTACTTTGCTTTACTTTTTTGTTAATATGTATTGGCTTTACGGTACTAATACCTAAATGTAAGAACTGTAGCTTTAAAAAAAAACAGTATCGGCACGTGTTTATTAAATTAATTAAAACTAAAAGATACTGCCTGGGTGGTCTAGTAGCTGTATTACTGCGATTGCTGATCACGAAGTCCTGGGTTCGAATCCCGGGTCGGCCCAAAAGTTAATTGAGTTTTTCCGTCAAGAAATTCTCAGTAGCTACCCGGTGTTAGGTAATTGGCGGTGTCTCACTCTCGTCCTCGGAAAGCACTTAAAGATCTTTTTCCGGTTGTGTCGGTTTACCGTCCAATCGGATTATGAGAGGAGAGAGACTTCGGCACTATAATCCTGTCCTGCGCCGATGGCGGTCTGAAGGACATTATACTTACTAAATTAATAAAAGCTATGCAGGAGCTAGCGATCATCTCGTGAATACGTATGGAGGAAGTAGCATTGAAACATGACACATCCATCGCGCGATCCTTTGAATTAATTAGGCATGTGAATATCCCGGCGCATTGTTGACCGATTACCTCCTATTGAATGGTTGGTATTCGTCCAATTGCCGGCAAGTGGTCCACAATCAGCTTCAATTCAGTCAATAAGTTGGGAGACGGTTTGTTGAGAGCCGCCAGGCTTTGGACGAGAACTGATCGTGTCCGGCCGCAGTGTCGGTGACACAACTATGCATTTGTTGCAGCCCCGTTATTATTGCACTTCAAAGATTAGATTCGATAAAAATATTTTTTTTTAATTAGATTCGATAGAGAGATGGAACTAACAAGGATGTGACACTATCTGACAGTTGAGTCAATTTAAAATTGTTCGAAGTTGTTATATTGAGTATTTTTTATTTGTATAAGAATTTACTTTCAATTTGGAAGTAATTTTAATGGGAAAAGCGAAAGTCCAAATTTTTATATATTGATGATATTTGAGGACACCCGAAGGGGCAACTTTAGAAAGTTTTCAGTGTGATTATCGAGGGGCGGATATAACATACATCGAATGAGATAACAGATAGTGCACACAAGCACACACAAAAATGCTTAAATAATAATCTTATAAACCTAACAATAGAAGGCAAATGTATATTTTTTATATGATAGTATATTCTTAAAAATGTAAATTATTTCTACTCGCACTGATGCATTCCACTAGGTAGCTAAGTTGAAGCTCTCTACAGTCTCAAATTCACCTCATGTAACTTAGCGTTGAGGTACTTACATTTATTTTCATAGTTTTCTATAAGTGTTAAATATAGTAGAAAGTTTGTTGCCAACCCTGGTGGCAACCGACCGATTGAGAAAAAATAAGCAAAAACGACGAACACATGCTAAGTACATTTATACATATTTTTAGCAGAGTTTATATTCTGGACAATATACAAAAGTGAAGACGTTAATTGGTAAAAATTTATAAAAAAAATGAATGAAAAAGTGTCTTCAGTCTGATGATAATGCTAAAAATGCTAACTAATTCAGCTATGCATCAACCGTAGTGATTTCGTGTTGTTAACAATTTATTAAATCATCTATTTTAATTGTAGCTTTGATACAAGTAACACGCAGTGTTTCAATAAATAATGATAATGGAAGTATTTCATTAATTTATCTTAAACTAGCGATCTGCCTCGGCTTCGCACGGGTGATATATTATGGATTCTGCAACAGCGCCATCTGCCGGGTCCAACTATGCCTATAACCTTCGCGGAAGTGCAAGCAATATGTTGACAAAGTTTTAACGCAATCTGATGAACGGTAAAGCAATGCGAATGCGCGTAAAATACGAACAAATGAATTTTTTATTATTTTATTAGATTAGTTAGTTTTACAACGCTTTGGATATTTTGCGGTGTTATCTGTTATAACTAAAAATGTACCATTACGAAGTGTAAATTTTGTCTTAAAATGCTAAGTGGTTCTTGCTACAAAATAAATAATAAGTAGTTGGTTTTGGCAAAATTGTCACTAGTTTACGTCGCGCGGACGTTAGACGTTGAACCGAAGATCAATTGTTAATTTATTACTGAAGTTCTATTTGCTACGCGTTAAAATGCTCCTTTTTGTCAACTCCTTTTTTTGAATAAAATTAGATGGTAGATAATCAAAAATACTACCTATTTCTTTGTATTTTTTCCACACAAGTTACTTAGTTAAAATATAATCATAGAGATATTTTAATTTTGTAATAAGTCAGTCTTTAATGTACGCTAAAGCAACTTGGCTAATCATAAATTTAGAAAGAAAGAAAGATTTATTGCAGCACGCCACAAACATCAATAGGCACTTAAATTTGAACATTTGTGGACACATCAATTTTTTTAAGATTTAATATCTTATATGCACTTTGAATAATGGCCACTTTTAGAAAAAATAATCAAATAAATCAACCTAAACATTGTACCTGCCTAATTTTAATTTTATATTAAACTTTACGCCATTGTATTTAAATATCATCAGGGAATCGCGTTTGGTCGAAATTTAATCATTTAATTAGTTAAAGCGTTTTATATGGTAAGTAGGATTATATTTAGTTTTTATGTGTACTTATGTTGTATCTGCCCTATATTCCAACATTTTACCTGCTTTAATTACGAGCGACAACATACACATTACACACATAATTTTTTCTACACGTCTATGACAACAGTACCTTCCGAATGATAATACGTTTCATTCTCCTCTTTATAGTAAATCATAAAAAACGAACGACGATTTTCGACTTTCACCTATTATTATTATTAGTTATAAACCTAGAGATAACGGGATATAGATATCGAGGCATACTATATTGACAAAAATATTCAATACAATGAAATTGTTTACGTACAGATTTATTGTCCGACAAAACCAAAGACTTATACATATATACACTAGACAATACTTCAATATTGATGGGCTTTAAATTGAAAAATTACTGTCAATTTAGGGGGTCGTTGTCCTTGACGTCATGGCGTGCTCCAGAGATGTGCCCAATCGTATCGATCGATGCTCACGAATCAACCAATGAGAGAGCTGGGTCTTATATTGATTCTGTATCTAATTCTGTCAAAATAATTAGGCATAAATTTATTGATCCCGCATGAGCCCGACATGGACTGGTATTTACGTTGGTCTATTGTTATTATTTCCTTGCGTTACTACATTAGTTCCGATGCACAATAATATTACCTTACTTGGTGATTTATCCGAACGTAAAGCACTGCTCTCGGTACTTACATTCCCACACTGGTATTATTGAACGCAAATTTCAGTAAATACTAGTACTGTAGTTCTATTTTTAGCGAATTATATGTTCTGTGACAAGTAATCGGGTACCTCGCTAGTCAATAGTCATTGGCAAAGAGTATATATAGTAAGCGTATACAGGAAGTCACTAGACGCTGCTTGCCTTTGCCACTTACATATTTTGCCCGCGATCTATTCTGGCACTAGAAACAAACAACAAAATAATTTATAACTTTAATACTTTAAAATACACATACCTACCTAAAATAAGGGAAATAATTCCTTTTTACAATTTCTTTGATAAACTACAGTACTAAGTAAGTAGTAAGTAACTAAGTAAGATTTAGTGATTAAAGTTAATAAGTAAAATATGTCAGATTAAAAAAAACGTTCTTAAAACAGTTTCCTTTTTCCATCAGGTGGGCTATACAGTCGTCAAGTTTAGATCGTGCTATATAAAACCCCTATTGAAAATATTTTGTTTTTCTAAACTTGCGCCACTAAATATTCAAAGCAGTGATTAAATTGGAACTGTATATTATTTTAAAATCACAAGGGAGCTTAGAAGTCACGTATAAAAATTGCAAGGTGCCCAGCTTCTTATTAGCAGGTCGCGTGGGATACCCTAATAAGGAACCTTAACAGGCCACTTCCTTTGGGAATGGATCGTCCGGTGTGTCACATGGGTCACCTACATTAGCATCGTTTGTTGATTTCATATCCTTCCTTATATTGCACCTTCCTTATTTACTGCGGCGTCGTCTCAAAATGTTTTTTATAGGATTTTACGTGGTAGAGCCACACTGCAGCTATTATGGTTGTATGAATGGGTCAGCTCGACCGGGGAAGGACCACGCTCTCACCGAATATCGGCGTAAAATAGCAGCTTTTAATGCTGCTGTTTTTCGTATGCAGAGTGTAGAGAACCGAAGACCCGTTTCACTGGAATCGAGGCATTCCATCTTAATCCTCGGGGGTGACAACGCATCTGCATTTTGATTCTTAAGCGAGGTTAAATGTAGACGTCTATGGGCCACAGCATCCACTTACCATCAGGTGGATTGTGTGCTCGTTTGTCATCCTTATCCTATAAAAAAAAATATTTCGCTATATTGTTTATGTTAAAAACGTAGCAAGTTATATAGCGGTAATCATGCAGTTTTAAATAGTACTAAGCGACAGCAGAAAAGCAAACTTAAAGTAGTGAGTTTGTATCTGCAATTCGACTACTGTCGTGAAGCACTCCTAAACTTACGCTTGGTGTGGTTGAAGGAAATATTTACCTTTTAGTAATATTTTTTAAAATAAAGATGCCACACGAGCACAAAGTCCATGCAGATCGTATGGTATGGTAATGTGGTACTATAAATACAGACGCCTACATCTATGCTTGATTAAGGATCAACATGCAGGTGAGTCGTCACCCCTGAGGACTACGATGGAATGGCTCATCATCATCATCATTACTGTCCATCACAAGTCCACTGAAGCACATAGGATTCCCCCAAGGATTGCCACAAAGCACCTGTGCCCCCCGCATCTGTCTACCTGCTTCACACTGGGGTGCACCTTTACTAAGTCGTCACTCCCCTAGTGGGGGTCCGTCCTACATTTTGGTTTGCGATAAGTACGAGACTGCGACTCACGAACCCTCATCGGTTGTCGTTTCTTAAAACTGTATGACTGGGTCATAGCCACTTCAGCAGTAAGCTGTCCGTTGGACTATGTCGGTTACTCTGGTTCTACTACGGATATCCTCATTACGAAGTTTATTAGTAGAGAAATTCAGAGCATTGCCCTCCATAGTTCGCTGTGCAACCCTGTGCTTTCTCATACGCACTACAGTGAAGGCCAACGACGGCTCGCTACCAGTAAAAATTTCAGGTTCTCTACCAGTGATAGTGTAGTGTATGTTTATAATATACACTATCATTGTTCTCTACAGTCACCATACAAGTCACGACAGCATTACGCTGCCATTTTCTTATGCGAACGTAATCCTTCCTTAGTCGAGCCAATGTGATGTGATGCAGTTGCAATACATCATGATGTATACCAGCGTCTACACTAATACGTCTTATTACAAAAGTTAGTTTATAATTATATCGGTTATCAGTTTCAAAACGAGGCCCCGAGGACGAATTCGCGAATTCAGATTTCCAGGTTCCAATTTTATTGTATTCCATTTTTAGACCATCGTTTGAAACCAAGACTCGTAAAACACGTTTCGTAATAAAACTGAATGAGTCTTATATTAGGGAGAAACAAAATAAATATTTCTAAAAAGTGATTTTTTAAAATTATATACTGTTTCTTTTATTTTGTATGTTTAAGAGAAGTTACATAAACGTACAGGAAGTATTGTATACTTATGTGAGGTTATTTACCGATAGAAAGCGGAAAACTGAGAATGGAAAGGTCTAGACCTGAAAGAAAGTTAACCATAATATTATTTACCATTTCTGATCGGATTACAATCTTGTCAAATAGAAGGAAACTTAATGCGTTTGCGGTTCAAAGTGCTTTTTCTGTTGCTGATGATTGCGCTATAGATATTTAACAGTCAGTCAAATATTTTTATTAAAAATTGGCTTTAACAAAGCTTAAATCAAAATACCAGTGCTACGCCATTAATTACCAGTACCAGTGTTTTGTTATTTGTGGTCTATGGTTGTACCAACCGTTTTTATTTTGGTATGTCAATAGCAGATAGATCTGCTATTGACTATTCTAAAACCATATTACATTTGATAAGACCGTTTGTTTGTAACGGTGCTTACCATACAGGATATCCTTGTATCGTACCATAAATAAATGTGCTTGTTCTTTTCCAGCCTCGTGCTAAGGGGTAGTATTCTTGTATAATTTTAATTAAGTTGCGTTCACGGCTGGCAAGGCATCCGTATTTTAAACTAAATTTTAATGGTGTTACTTCCTCCCCTATTACTTTCCCTGTCTCGTATAACAAAAAATCGTTTCAGAGTTTCAGAAATTCAGAATCCTTTACAGATTTAACCATAGATTTTTTTATAGGATAATGGTGACATACGGGCACACAGTCCACCCGATGGTGAGTGGTTGCTGTGGCCCATAGACAGCTACATATATCCTCGATTACGAATCAAAATCCAGATGCGTTGTAACTCGTGGGGACTAAGATGGAATGCCTCCTTTCCGGTAAAAGGGACTCCGATTCTCTACACTCACAATACGAAACACAGATCAGCATTTAGCTGGTATTCTGTGAGAGCGTGGTCCTTCCCCGGTAGAGCCGACCCATTCGTGCTGCAACTAGAATAATAATGTAATGTAAGACAGGATTATAGCGCCCAAGTGTATGGGCAAGCACAGGTGCACACCACGGAGCAAATACAAACTTTGTGGAGCACACTCTATTCCCTCACTTTCATAATCCGATGAGGCGGTAAACCGACACGACCGAAGAGAAATCAGGTGCACAACCAAAAACTTTACGCGCTTTCCGAGGCACGGGGGTGAGACACCACCAACTTCCTTCCTCTGGGCAGCTACTGAGAATTTTTTTACGGAATAACTTAATAGATTTTTGGCCCGACCCAGAGTTCAAACCCAGGACCTCAAGATCAGCAGTTGCACTACTACAACCACTAGACCAACAAGCCAGTCAGCAACTATACTACGAATATAGCTGCAGCATGGCTCTACCACGTTAAAAAGTAATCTACCACGTAAAATACCATAGTATACAGGCGAACAGAGTTCGATCGCCGCTGACACCAATGAATTATTAATTTTAAAGCAGGCGGCATATCATATCCTCGAAACGTTCCTTATATTGTTCTCCAAAATTATTACGTGGTAAAGCGTATTATAGCAGCAGCACAAATAGGTCGAGTTAACCAGGTATGAATCACGCTCTCACAGAATGCCAGCGTTAAATGGCCGCATTACGCTGCTGTGTTTCATATGCTTAGTGTCGAGAACCGGGAACCATTTTTAATAATAACGGGGCATTCCTTCCCAATTCTCAAGGGTAAAAGCGCATTTGCATTTTTATTCTTAAGCGATGTTAGATGTATAATGTATATGCTTATGGGCCAAAGTATCCAACAATCATGCTCGTGTGTCACCCTTCCTTTCATAAAAAAAATAAAATTATAATTTGTGGCAAATGGGTGCCAAAATATTGTTGGTACCCTTATCGGAGATTTGAAATTGCTCAGAAAGCTCTGAGGCCACGTTTTGATAATGTATAAATTATGTAGCAGTTGCAAAAATACGTAAACTTTACATTGTTTGTTAAAGGCGTTGGTCTCATCACCCGTAAGGCAGCTAACGCGGTGACGCCTTCAGTGGAATTGCGCCAGGACGGTGACAGCTATGTGCTGGTCACGTCGTCCACTTTCAAGACCACCGAGGTCAAGTTCAAGCCTGGCGAGGAAATCGATGAGGAACGTGCCGATGGTGCTAAGGTATGTACAAATACTGCGTTTAAACGTTGATAAAAACAGTTTTTTTTAATAATAATAATAATATTGGAAGAGGCGATGTCGGAAACGCTCAGTAGGCCTCTTGAAAATCGACCGCGACTTCAGATAGTTAACGCTCGCTCTGAATATAACAGAACGCAAGTAACCCGGGTTCGATCCCCGCCGGCACCAATGAAATTGTTAATTGCAATTTTAAGTACTGATTTACCACGTGCTCGGCGGTGCAGGAAAACATCGTGAGGAAACCCGGATGTCTGAAAAATAAAGAAAAAAATATTTTGAAGACATGTGAAGTTGGCCAACACGCATTGGGGCAGCGCGGCGGACACTTCCTTGCCCTAAAACTATCTCAGAAATGAAGGGAGGCCTGTGCTCACCAGTGGGACGTATATAGGCTGTAACTTTACTTACTTTACTTTTTAATACATTATAGCTGTGATAGAGAATTAAAATTAGCACTCTCAACAACTAAATGAAATAAAATAAAACAATTTAATTTCATGTGACATTACTCTGCATAACCAGTGCATAAATCGCTTCATACACTGGTTATGCAAGGTACTTGGCATCTCCGCGAAATAATTTTAACACATTTAAATTTTTGTAGATTTTCTATGCAGCTGAAAGCGATAAATACTCATACCGGGCAGAAGGAGAAGACTGAATATATGTTATAGCTTTGTCGGTTTCTTTTTAATTTATTTTGTAAGTTCGTTAAAATTTTTTGGTGTGTGCTGGACAGAGGCGGTATAACTTTTTTAACAGAATTAGCGTGACAACCGAGCACATGGTTCTGCACCACCTGGTGGTAAACGGATGCCGTGGCCCATAGACATCATCGATTAAGAATCAAAATGCGGAATGCGTTGTTACCTCTGAGGGCTAAAATAAAATGCCCCGTTTCCAGAAAAAAGGTGCGTCATTTCTTATACGAATTGGAGTTTTCAACACATTCATTTAAATTAAAAGCTTTAGAATTTTTGGTATTTTTATACTTGGGGTAAAAAGCGCGCTTTATCGTTTTCGGCTTTATCTTAATTTACCATTTAGTGCTTGCTTGCTCATAACAGGTAAAAAAGTTCACGAACAAGTTTTACCTTTAAAGAGTAATCGAATAATAATTTATTTGTTTTAAATTATACATTTCGTGGTCCACGCCTCTGTAATGCCGGATACAACGAAAAAGAAATGACTTAATTAGTACGCAGTACGACACGCAAGTCCCAAATAATTTTACATCCGGAGAAATGAGTCGATGTGAAATAAGCCTAAGCGGCGGTCGTTGACACCGTTCCTAACTTCAGGTAGACTGCACCATTTCATCTTAAATGAGTCAACATTTTGTATATGCGGACTTCCGTGCTCAAAATTCTACAAAGAATTGTTTTCCTAAGTTGTTTCCTAAATGATCATACCACCAATGTCGTTCAGACCGAATTTCGGTCACGGTGGCCTGCCTCTAAGGAGACTAGCCATCGGCGCTGGATAGGAACACAGTGCTCAAGTGTATGAGAACAGGTGCACACTATTCCCTCACTCTCATAATCCGATGGGACGGTAAACCGAGGCGACCGGAGAGAGATCAGGCGCAGAACCAACGGCTATACGTGCTTTCCGAGGCACGGGGGGGGGGGGCAACACCGCCAATTTACTAACTTAACGTAAAAATCCGATAATTGATTTTTGTGGCTCAACAAGAGATTCGAAACCAGGACCTCACAATCAGCAGTCGCACTACTACAACCATTAGACCAACAAGGCAAAATGTTTATCTACTATCTCAATACAAGTGGAGTCAGGAAGATTGTCCGGTAACCCAGTATCTGAAGCGAATGATAAGTAGGATTCACGGAAAATTGTCGTCTGAAAATTATAAGAACAAAAAGATTTTTTTGTTATTTGAAAGCGGTCGATTTATTTCTATGTCAATGCTCGGGATTGACATAGAAGTATTGATTTCAAAACGTGTCGCAGATGTGAGGGTACGTTGGCATTTGGCCGATTTTCAATGTTTTTGTGAGAGTAGAATAATACAAAGACGTCACGCGTTATTTTATTGTTATTGGACCGTAAATCTGTATCATTTACACAAGTAGCGAGGAATAGGAATCGGGATTACTACCATGTAAATGGCGGGTCTGAGGACAAATTGAGAAATTAATTATTTGCAAAGCCACAATATCAATATTTTTTACACTACTAAGTGGGACAAACAAGCTCTGCTCTGTGAAGGAGAACATCGTGAGTAAACTTACATGTTGTGTAAGAAATAAAAAAAATATTTCGAAGACATGTAAAGTTTTTCACTTCGCTCACCGGTACGAGGCAGACACTCGAGAATCGTGCTTCCCCCTCGGTTGTCGGTTCTTAGAGCTATATGGTCGGCCCATTGCTGCTGCAGCTTACTAACCTGTCGGCCTATTTCGGTTACTCGAGCTCTACTGCGTGTATCCTCATTACTAAGTTAACCTCTCAATACCTGTAAGCGAAGTGACCCCCCTACCCCTCACTAGATAGAGTGACAAGTCGATGGATACGCAGATGGCTAGTCGCCGTTGCGAAATTCGGTCTGGAGGATGTTGTTATTAATGGTCTTTAAAGTAAACGCATAATTTAGGTTAAAACGTGGGCCATTCCACTAATGTTTTGAACTTTGTTCCTGCATAAGAAGTACTGGTATATCTTATTTATGCGTACCTGATATCTGGGAATAGAATTGACCTTTTCACTTAACCCTTCACTCCTAATAAAAATCCCATGCAGCCGCATGCGCCCGGCAAATCCCGAGCGGTCGCATGCGACCGCACTCACCCGCAGCAATTAAAACCATTAAAACTTATATTTAGAGACTACTTCTCTATGAAAAAGTTTGGCATTATAAAGTCTATACAAAATTCTCGTTCCTGTGGTCTAAACAAAGGTCAGGTTTTACTTCATTACAAAAAGATTTTATTGTATTTTGATAACAAAAACAAAACATACCAAGCGAATTTCGGCAGCGTGAAATTACAATTATTTCAATATATATTACTCGAAATTATTCACGTGAAAAGATAAATTACGTTCACACAAAAACTTTCATTACAATTTTCTAATAAAACACTATACTAAAATCCTAATAAAACAGT
>DWHP01003505.1:0-13334 GCA_018247895.1 Parnassius honrathi
CACCAATGAAATTGTTCATTGCAATTGTAAGTGTTAATTTACCACGCGCTCGACGATGAAGGAAAACATCGTGAGGAAACCTGCAAGTCAGAGAAACAAGAAAAAAAAATATTTCGAAGATATGTGAAGTTCGCCAACACACATTGGGGCAGCTCGGCGGACAATTCCTTGCCCCAAAACCCTCTCAGATATGAGCGGAGGCCTGTGCCCAGCAGTGGAACGCAAATATAGGCTGTAACTTTACTTTACTTTTTTACTCGCAGTTTATTTTTATTATGAATGAATTTATGTTATTTCTTATAGATTGGTATTACTACCAAGAAATGTGGAAATAACATGAAGTTCATCAACATTTTAAAAGTTTTGTCGTGTTTCAAAAGTAACGTGAAAAAAGTGGATGTGAATAGTTCTCACACAATTTCCAATTTAGCAATGTCAGATGAAAAGCAGTGAACTATTATGTAAAATAATTACTAAGCGGCGGGAGCTCGGCTTGATCCACTGCCCTAGACCTTTTTATCCACTTATATAGGTTTTATGGCTTTGACAATGACCGTCAACTCATTCAAATCATCAAATATCAAAGGGCGACAGCACTACCCGCGGTCGTTCATTTGCTTCCGTGAATTCCTTCTAATTTGACATCTTTTAAAATGTTTAAAAAGTTTGAGTTAACACTTAAGAGTGAAGTGATGAGTTTGCTAAAAAGAATAAAGAATCGTTCATGATGGGCGTTACAATTAGGAAATCGTCCTTAGAACAATAATACCGTTCTTGTAAAATTTGTTAAATAAAAAAAAACTGATTATAACTAAGGAACTGGGAACGCTAATTTCAACAACCATTTCTACACTACTTCAATTATCATTTAAGCAATATTACGAATTATAAAGTATAAAGATAGTTACACATAGTCAAGGTTTTTACTTTAAGCTATAAATTTTATATTCCAATCAGCCGAAGTAAGGAACCGTAATACCTGTCGACTTCACTCATGCATTTTCTGCAATTTGACGAAACTTAAGTTATTTGAAGTTTTGTCAAATCCTTTAAATTGTAGGACTTGGGTATTCATAGTTCATGAGCACCATAAATACGATCTCCGCCGTACTGATTATTATTCACTACAATTTCAAATACTTACTTATTAACGATGCGGGCGCGGTGAAAGAAAATATTGTGAGTAAATGTTTGAGAAATTTAAATATTTCGAGGATACGTAAAATTTGACATCACTGCAGTAGTGTGGCGTGTATGCTCCATTACCTTCTCAGAAATGAGAGAAGGCGTCCGCCTAGCGGTAGGACGTGTACGGATTGCAAGTTTTTAGGTTTTAATCATTAGAGCAAAATTAAGATTTTTGATGCTGGGCCTTTGGTATCTTGGACCTTACATATAACATATCTAAAGCCTAAGATATTAGATATTTTGAGTAAAGACCTCATATATCCACATAAAAAAGAGTCTAATTAATAAGACAAAAGGAGTATAATTGTTAAGAACCGGTAATTTCATCTCCTATTTAGAGCGTAGGAAAATAAGGGACATACTCGTAAGTGGTTAAATAAATTGGGAAAATTCAGCGTCTATTACCTACTATACACCGAATAAAACTTTTGTCGTAATAAGTTTTTCATATTGTCTACATGAAAGATTATGTTATTAGTAATATAATGTTCTCCCTAAGGAAACACTCAATAAGTGACCGACCCGAGGTTCAAACCTGGGACCTAATAATCAGCAGTCGAGCTTATGACCATATGACCACTAGATCAATGAGACAGTTAAATACTCTGTTAAATACTTCTCAAACAAAATGGGGTTTCCAAACTGAAAAAACAGTAAATGTTTAAAGAAGTGTAAACAGACTAAATCATAAATATGGGAGGGGTTGTTTTTATAATTTCCGTTTCTGAAAATGTCGGTGGCGTATATGTCTGTCAATTAAAACTGTTGTTGGATGATTCTTTGCCTCTTCAAAGAATGAGTACAATACTTCAAAACCTATACACCGACGGAATTGATATGTGATGTTCAAGCCCGACATTTATAATTGGTTATTAATATCTGCCATCTTTTAAATAAAACTTGTTTTTACAGATTTTATCGCGTATATTTAACCCTTTCACTGTCCCGTGCACTACATGTAAGTTATTGCTATTATCTTACTATTGTGTCTGAAAACCGGACAGTGAAAGTGCTAACTTATTTTATATTCACGACGTTACGAGTACTTTACAGCACCCATGGTCACGGGGAGGGAGAGGACTGGGGTGTTCGATGCCCCAAAGCCATAGTTTACCACGGCAGCATCCTAGTTACAATTAAGATGCAGTCTTAAACAGGTAAGCATGTGAACAGTGATTGCACATCAAAACTGACAATGATTTCATTGTCTGCCGGATGTAGGTGTTTAATCTCGCTGTTAAAATGCTAGGAATCCTTTGTGTGTGCTCTTGTATGTCCCCTGAGTGGTGAGAATATATTCGCTAAGTGTTGAGCCAATCTGTAAGTTGGTTAATCGATTTGGCTCACTATAGGACGTAGTGGAGTATTTTTTTGTATTTTTGCAATTGGTATTTTTTTGTACTTTACCACTTACTTTGTTCAAGGGTAATATTTTTAGGTCTGTTGAACCCTTCAAGAGAAGGAAGCTCAAATCCATCCAATACATCTATGGAGAGAAAATACTAAGTGAGCGTTTTGTTCATTATTGTTTCATTGGGGAAGATACCAGTTACAGTAGACCATCGCCGCTGGGTGAGCGACACCTATTTTAACAAACTGCTCTTATAATGTACTTTTATGTAGAAACTCGCATAGGCAAGCAACGTTATTCTGCCGGCAAGCAAACATGGCTGTGCTTTACTCTAATAGATTATATTAGTAATCTAACTCTGATAAAACGACTTTATTTTTTTATCCGATTGGTTAAAACTGATTTACCATACATGATGTGGGTGGAAATACTACTTACTTTTTGCTGTAGAAGTAATATTTGAGAATTAAATTGTTTTGCGCTAGCGAAATACCTTCTGCACGGAAAGCTTTAGTGGAAAATAAAAGCTTTTGTTGAGAGAAATTTTATTTTGTTCATTAATTAAAGTAATTCCCTAGCGACGAAATGTTGAAAAAACTGCATTTTAAAGAAAAGAAAAAGAGGGTAGAGTTAAATTATTCCCAGTTAAGTGAAGATTACTTTCAAAATGGCTTTTCCTTTAGATAAAAAATTTGTGATACTAGGGCACACTGAAATGATCGGGTATGGAATATTTCGGATTGAGTTACAATAAAAACTTTTTAAGAATTTGAATACCGGCCTCTTAGAATCTTAATGACATTCAAACAATTAAAATTTTTTTTAAAAACAAATATGTTGTTTTTTTTTTTAAAACTAACTAGGTTAGTTTGCAAATAAATAAATCATTATCTTATCTTTATCTTTATTTTTATGGTCGTTAACAGAAATGGAGCTCACGCGTGAACATTTCCGTGCCATAATTTATCACAGTTTTCGTTTATAGTATCATCTCAGGTGAAGAATCATGGATTTATTCATATGAACCTGAAAGAAAACATCAGTCAGCAGTTTGGGTCTTCGAAGACGAGGTCAAACCAACGAAAATGATCCGCTACCGCAGCGTGTCAAAGAAAATGGTCGCTACGTTTGTCTCGATAATGGGGCATGTCGCTACAATTCCTTTAGAGGAACGCAGAACAGTTAACGCTGAGTGGTATATCACGGTTTGTTTGCCAGAAATGATAGCGGAACTCCGAAAAAATAACCCGAAACGTCGCATCATCTTACATAACGATAATGCGAGCTCCCATACGGTTCGAAAGACAAATTATTTTTTGAAGCAGGAAAATGTTGAGCTGAAGAAGCTTCCTCCGCACAGTCCTGACCTGAGCCCAAACGATTTCTTTACATTCCCTAGAATGAAAGATTTATTACGCGGTCAACGGTTTGAAGATCCCGAAGCAGCTGTGGAAGTGTACAAATCAGCCATTTTGTCAACATCTGTACTGTACTCTTTAAATGATTAGTTTGCACGAATGGGAAAGTGCATTAAGTTGAACAGAGAATACTTCGAAAAACAATAAAATACAGTATATCTACACTGTGCATGTGGTTTTTCTTATTCCCGATCATTTCAGTGTGCCCCTCCGTACATAGTCTAGACACTTCTCTCAGCGATGCTCCCATCTCACTAACTAGAAATCACTAGAAGTTTTTCTATGTAAAATAATTGTTTGCGAATGTGATTGCCTCCTTATTTGACGGAAATCTCTGTCCTCCGAGCGCAATTTTTAGATAAGGGAACAAAAAGACGCTTGAGGCTAGATCTGGTGTGTAAGGTGGAAGATAAAGCAGTTTAAACCGTAATTCGTGGATTTTCGCCATGGCAACCGCTGAGGTGTGAGACGGCGCGTTGTCATGGTGAAACAGGACTTTGTTTTTCTGCAAATGTGGCCATTTTTCCGCAATTTCTGCCTTCAGTTTGTCAAGTAATGATGCGTAGTATGCTCCTGTATTGTTTTTTTCCTGTTTGAAGATAATTGATTAAGATAACTCCATGACTGTCCCAAAAAACAGCCGTCATTACTTTCCCTGTCGAAAAAACAGATTTTTTTTTGGAACTGGTTCAACCTTTGCAGTCCACTGATTTGACTGTATTTTTGTTTCAGGCATATAATAGTACATCTAAGTTATTGCGCCTAAACTGCACCAACAGAGCGTTGAAAATATTCATTCGAACACGTTTTTGGTCTAACGTGAGCAAACGCGACGCCCAACGCGCTGACGGCTTTCTCATGCCTAAATCTTTATTTAATATGTGAAAAACACGTTTATTGAACATTTTATTAGCCTCTGCTATCTCTCTCTCTCTCTCTCTCTCTTTAATTCGGCGTTTGTCAAGCAGCATTTGGGGAACTTTAGTGATATTATCGTCAGTAGTTGCAGTTTTTGAACGTCCCGAACGTTCATCGTCTCCCAAGCTCTTACGGCCGCGTTTAAATTCCGCCCAAAATTTCACTGTGGTAAATGATGGTGTAGAGTTTCCATACACAGAGTCTTACTCATCTTTGATATGCGTAGGCGCATTGCCTTTCAAACACAAACATTTTACGACAGCTCGATATACAATTTTTCCATTTTCCAAATGCCTGAAATTTTGGTGCGTAACTGTCAAAAGACGCACAGCTACATTCATTCATCTTCAGGTGGAAGTCGGAAGTTTTTAGACCACCCTGGTATATATAGTTTGATTTTATTTTTAGTCTTGGGGGCTATTTTTCCATGAGTAGCAAAATTTTAAACTTAAGTTCAAACACACACACACATATATATATATGTTTGTTATATGTAATTGTATTGATAAATTAATTAGAAACCACAAGAATTTTAGGTACATACTTGGTGATTTTTTTACCGTCTGGAAAAAATAGAGTGTAAAAGGTGAACGGAATAGAAGCCTATGGCATTGAAATTTTCCAATTTTTTTTACAATAACATATTATGAAATTTATCTATCAATGAAGACTACTAATTGGGTGTGTATTATTTTAATTTCGATAGACTTTAATTGATGTATTTATATAATTCAAAATTTTTGTTTTATTTTTTATAACCGAAAGTTTATTTCAAATTCCTTAGTGGTATTTATTGATAGTTCAATTACACAATAGATAAAAGCAAAAAAATTGTAAAATATCAGTGCCATAGGTTTCTATTCTGTTCACCTGTTACACTCTATTTTTTTTCCAGACGGTATAAAAAAACAACTATATGTGCATAATTACAACAACTTCAATATAATTAAAATGAGAACAACAGTCCATTAAATACGCGTTATTAAGAACAATTCAAAAACGACTAGTCAGCTGAAGATTAATTACACCAATTAAATTGTTAATTAGAAGTATTGAATTTGTTAATTACTATAATAGCTGCATGTTTGAGAAATAATTCTAATAATAAGCACACGAGAAGTCTGCAAATATGTATTGCAGCACCACGGCAGACTAACCGTTACATAACCCTCACAAAAGTTGGAGGAGGCCTCAGCTCAGCTGGGACTTATATAAGCTGCAACTCTCCTTTTTTACAAATGACTGATTTTGGGATCTTAAGCCGGTATTCGGGGAAAATCTTGGGCTTAAGCTTAAACTTTACAATGTTGTACAACCCTTCTTGCTCAACACTAGTGTTGTGCAAGTTTGAGTTTAAACTTGAGATTGTCTCTGAATAAAGACCTTTGTTGCGATTGCTTCTCCGTTAATTCTAATCCAAGTCCACCAACCTAATAACACAGATATAATACTTAGTACGTAGACTAAATCAATCGAGTGACTTAATGCTTGCGCGTAAAACTTGCGGAACTATTAATATTTGCCCTGTTATATTAATACTAGTTAAAATATTCTGTAATTTTGAAATTATCGGCCTGTGAATCAAAAATAAAGTTACATTATTAGAGATTAAAGGAACGTTTATGTTTAAATTACCTGCTCGAGTAAGTAGTAAGACGGAGTCGCTGACAAAGTAAAGACAAAAGTTCCGCCTTTTACTTAAAAAATTTTTGGTTAATATTTTTCAAATATGAGACCACGGACTTCTATTTGGAAGGATCCTTAATATATACGTATGTATGTATAATGATATGGCATTATTGCAGTTTTGGTAAATACGAGTAAATAAGACTTCCACTTTTATTTGAAATTAATCCAAATTGCATGTGATTTATGGGCAACAACGTTTTTATTACATATTCTGAACCTTCTCTGCAAATTTGCCGGTTGTTACAAAAAAACCCTGTGTATTTAAGGTTTTTGATTTGGAAATGCTAATCAACCTAGCTATTTCAACGTGAGATTCATTCCATGTACAAACACAAACTTATGATCAACTTACTAACTGTCCTTACTAAGTTTTCATTAGTCGATTTTTAAGCGTAAACCTTTTTACTCTGTTTCCAATAAAAATAATTTCAAGAAAATATTAAAATAATTTCTCGAAAAGGTTTTAGGTGTATATATGCATTTTTATATTCGAAAATTTTACAGTAATGTTTGCGTTTTCTGACCATATCATAGAATAGCAGAAGGGAGACACCATTTTCTTATATTATTAACATGATATAACAGTACTTAATACCTAGCAAATGACTGTCAATTTTGCTAATGTCAGATTTCCTAGACATAATAATGTCCTCCAGATCGAATTTCGGTTACGGTGGCCAGCCTCAATAGAGACTAGCCATCGGCGCAGCACGGGATTATAGTGCCCAAGTGTATGCGCTAGCACATGTGCACTCCCTAATCTCATAATCCGATGGGACTGTAATTCAACACGACCGGGGAGAGATCAGGCGCAGGACCAACGGCTTTACGTGCTTTCAAAGGCACGGAGGTGAGACACCGCCAACTTCCTGACTCCGGGCAGCTACTGAGAATTTCTTAATGGAACAACTTAATAACTGATATGTTCTGACCTCATGATCAGCAGTCGCACTACTGCAACCACTAGACCAACGAGGCAGTAATTTTCCAGACATATGCGATATATCGGTCGATATTAACTCATCTGTTGAACACTTGACTAAAAAACATTATAGGAAAAACTCTTCCTAACTATTCAAACAAGTTCTAAAGTTTATATACCTAATATTTTAATAGAATCAGACGCTACTTTGCGGCAATTCATTACATTAATCATGTAAAAAAATATTGATTTCTTAATCTTAAATATGTAAGTAAGTATACGCGATAAAATCCGTATAAAGTAATTTCATATAAACGTTAAAAATTAATAAACGAAGCCGCTCACTTAGCGGTCGGCCATCGCGGGGTTTATTTGTCGTTTATAGGCGAAACACGTATCGTTTTGCAAAGGGTGGTGTGTCTTATCTTGTGTTGTGATGTTGGGGTTGGTAGTGATGGCGATAACGCATGCTACTGAGGGTGCTCTTTAAACCGGGTGAGACACGTCATTTATTTACGTGGATCTCAGTTAAATTATTCTTAACATCTTTAGTTTATGTAATGTGTATTTAACATAAAGACTGCATCACGCCCAAGTGTCCCAAATTGACTTTAAACCAAAAAAAACCTGAACTGATACTCATAAATAAACATTGCCGATACGGAAGCGAAGTATCATAGTATTGCTAGTGATGCAATATTAGAAGAAAAAATGACCTACTTTGTTCTAATAGAACAAGCAAAGTTAAAACCTGGTGCATTTGACAAACAAGTGAAATAATTTAAAGAAAGGAAGAGTGATGAGAGCCAACATACAGCGCATCAGTTGAATATAGATTAAAAAAATATATATAAGCGCAAATTATAATAGCGTAGAAATAACAGACATTAAAACAATTGCATAATTTGCGTAAACTACTTATGAAAGTTACAAAATAAAGGAAGTAGCAAAAGAAATACACTAAGGGATTTTTTATACCATCTGAAAAAAAATTGGATGTAACAGGTGAACGGAATATAAGCCTATGGCATTCATCTTCTTCATTTTGCTGGAGCCCAGCCTACTGCGATATTCGTCGCTGACGTTGCCGTGAACTCAGAGGTGCTCGCCAAAACTCCCGTGCTCGTAGTCCAGCCTGGTGTAATTTCGCACGGTATGAGTGCTAACTTCAAGTCCAGTGGCGGGTCGCAATTCTGCTTTTACTGTAGAGCGGTTGATTGTTCGGTTGTGGGCTGCCATCAATCTGATACAGCGCTTTTCAGCCACAGTCAGAACAGTAAGGCGACCACTGCGGGGTCGGTCAGCTAAATTATCCATGCCGTGGTCTCTCCTCTCACCTCTGCAACGTGGCCACGACACTGGGTAGGAATACAGCAACTCTGCGTGCTATTTCTCTCGTAGAATATTCTTCTTCCCTCAAAGTTACTATTCTTGCTCGTAAAACTTCTGATAATCCTCTTGGAATACGTTAAAATTTACTAAGTCAGATTTCTGGATGGGCTTTAGCTTGGATAGAATTTCTTTTTATATGGAAAAACAATTGAATTTGTTTTATTGTTTTATATTCTAATGCTATATTTTAAGTAAAGAATGTAAAAAGAAGAATAAATTATAATATAGTCCATCGTGACAAAAATAAAACTCGATGCTTCAAATTGACCGTAAACTTTTTTTATATGTTTGCTTCCTTTGATTGAATATGTTGAGTTCAGCTAAGATTTTTAAATTTGCCAGGCTCATGGAACAGGAATGTCGTTACACTCCTAATATACGTTGTAGCCCAATACAACCGTACGTTACATTTTAGTTTTTTTTAATAACTTATTTCTTAGCGCTCTAAAAATATCTCATGTGTCGTGGATGCATCTTGAATGCATATAATATAGTACCTACAGATGGGCAATATAGTGGCGGAATAACTGACTCAATTATGCCATATCATCACGTGAGTATCGAAAAGACGACAATGGAAAACTGAGGCAGCATCGTCTTTCTGGTAAAAACTCAAAATAATAAAGAAAAACTGCAATTGCCAACACGCCCGCTAAGCGTGGCAACTAAGGCGAATATGAGGCAATTTTTAGGGTACGCCTATGTTCAGCAGTAGAATTTTACAGTTTGTAATGATGATTATGATAATGATATGGGCAATTACTTAGACCGTGAACATTATTTGCTGCTGGTATAAACACACGTTCTGTGGGAATCGAATACGCAGGCTGATAGTCTTAGCCAAAGCGCTACCAAGCCATCCAATAATAACAACAGCGTATAGTTATTTAACTCAATCTAGTTACACGAACGCAACATCAAGTAATTAACAACAATGTGTAATTTTTTGTACGCTTCTTTTACTAGCGATTAATATATCAGGAAGTCGTCGATTTTATTCGTTTTTCATCTGCCTATTCTCTTTTAATCTTTCGGTCAATTGCCTATATTATTTTTTTCGTTTCTATTTGAAGATGGGTTTTATATAGTCGCTTTAAAGTATAATCGTTTTTCGAAAAAAAATTATCGCTGGTTAATTCATTCATTTTTTATGTTATTTCTAGCCTTCGGTCTTAAAGATAACATGATATCTCTGGCTGATATTCTCGGAGTTCAAAGACTAGGTTCAAATACAAATTTCATGAAGTGAATAGCAGCGCCTTAAGTAAAAATATTAAACGCTAATGGTGATGTCAGCGTCTAACGGTGGAAGCATAGAATACTATAATACATACATAATAGAACGGGGGAGTGGGCTGAGCCTGTATAGCCACTTGAATGCCACTAACACGTCAATTCACACGTATAAATGTCAACACGAGATGTGTTTTGACGTTACAATCGTTTTCAAATTTCGCATGCAAATTATTTTACGATAATTGCACGCTATTTGCAAATAAATATGTATTAAAATCCGTCTGTCAACACAGCTAATTGGGTTTGTAGTAGTGATTAACAGACAATACGACGTAATTGCTCGTATGTGTGCTCCCGGCGACGCCTACGCTTGTATAAAAGTATGGTTGACAGCCATTCTATTGTGTATTATAGTATTCTATGGGTGGAAGCTTAAGCTGTTGATATATGAATGGAACTATATAAATACTATAATTCATACACGGGCAGATTACTATAATAAGCATTGAATTGTTAATACAATTTTGTTGTATCTTTTTGAATTTTTTTGTACATCTGTACGTTACTGTAATTTTTATATTAGCCTGTAAATATCATTTAAGCCATTTCGAATGGATTTTCTATTATCAATCATTTACTAAGTTTCGTCCGTTATTCTGCAATGTGCACCATATGCAGGTGAAGTTAGCATTAGGGCAAAATTGTAACTATGTGTCTGTTGGAATTTCCAACAGAATTTCCAACAGACACATAGTTACAAAAGATATATAGATAGAGAGGCGCGCGACTTAGCTTTTTTTATAGAATAAAGATGGCAAAAGAGCACACAGTCTAACTGATGGTAAATGGAAGTTGTGGTCCGTAGATATCTACATTTATCCTGGATTAGGAATCAAAATGCAGATGCGTCGTCACGCCTGAGGACTAAGAAGGAATGCCCTGTTTCCAGTAAAAAAGGGTCCTCGGTTCACTACACTCACCATATGAAACACAACAGCATTTAGCTGCTTATTTCCGCTGGTATTCTGTGAGAGCGTGGTCCTACCCCGTTTGAGCTGACCCATTAGTTTACAATTATTAAACATTACACAACTAATATAGCTGCAGCGTGGCTCTACCATGTAAAGCTTGATTTTCAGCTTTACACATCCAGTTGCTGCCAGTCCATTTTCGCAGATCGTCGCTCTATTTAACAATACTGCGCTAACGTAAGAGATAGAAAAATGAAATTTTATGCGGCTAAAGCGCCATTCTAAAAATGTTATGCGGATTAGGCTATACAACATCATATTATCTAATTCAATTTATTTGTAATAATAAGAAATAAAATAAAAATATATAAACACATATCATACTTGGTATTTAGGTAACATGTACTCATTTTGAATCCCCATATTAAAAAGCAATATGTTACTGTTTCTAGCTGTTATACTGTAAGAGAGTGGATCGAGCCGACACGTTCGTGTTTAAATCGTAATAACCTCATCATCATCATTACAAATCCCTTGCTGAACGTAGGCCAAAAATCACAGTCACGAGCATATCTCTACCACTTAAAATAAATAAACCGCGCTTTTATTTTCCTACAAAACGTCTTTTAGCTAATAAAAACATCATAAGGCCACAAAATGTATTAGTAACTAAATACAGTCACCTAAAACATACGAAACTTATGTTACAGAGTTAAAAATGAACAAACACGGCAATAAATTATTCCTTCGAAAATAAACCGCGTGCATAATTTGGCGAATCTCTCCGCACCTCACTCCGTGACCGACATCCAAAGTTCTCGGTTAAACAAGTTAGCTAAGAATGCAATTATACAAAATTCGCAGAACGGCAGGTAGCAGTGAAAGTCCTGACGTAAGAACGAAGCGGTCAGTGAATATGTCATCGGACGAGACATGTTGGCTGAGCAAAGAGTAAAGTAGCAGTCTTCATATATCCCACAGTTTGGTGCAGACCTCCTCTATTTTTAAGAGGATTGTAGTGTAGCGAAAAAATTGCTGAGTTCCCAAATGCGTGATAAGCAAGTTCACGAGTGCTAGGCAAATTTTTCAAACATTTGGATTATCTCACGACGTTTTCCTTCAGACATGGTAAAAAATTAATTAACCACTTATATACATCTCACAGCTGGGCTCAGACCTCCTCTCGATTCTAAGAGGTTTAATAACGAATAGTTCGCCGCGGTTGCTCCAGTGTGTGTAGGTCGACTTCACTAGCCCTGGAAATGTATATTTTAATACATGGTGCTTCGATGTTTTCCTTCACCATTGAGCATGTGATAAATTAGTCCTTAAAATTGCAATCAATTAACCTTGATGCCATTGATTTGTACCGGCGGGGATATTTACCGGCGAAACCAGGTACTTTAAAGCATAAGACGAGCGCTTAACTCCATAGAACCATAGATCTTTCATTATGACTTATAATATTTATAGGGTGGGGTTTTATGGGGTTTGATCCCCACCGGTACCAATGAAATTGTTAATCGCAATTTTAAGTGCTGATTTACCACGTGCTCGTTGGTAAAGGAAAACATCGTAAGAAAACCTGCATGTCTGAGAAATAAGAAAAATATTTCGAAGACATGTGAAGTTCGCCAACACGCATTGAGGCAGCGTGGCCGTCTATTCCTTGCCCTAAAACCCTCTCAGAAATGTGAGAAGGTCTGTGCCCGGGAGTGGGACGTATATAGGCTGTAACTTCACTAACTTCAAGGGCGACAAACGAGCAAACAGTCCACCTGATGGTAGTGCTGTAGCCCATTTACCTCGATTGAGAATCAAAACGCAGATGCGTTATCACCCCTGAGGACTAAGATGGAATGCCTCGTTTCCAGTAAAAAAGAGCGTGGTCCATCCCCGGTCGAGTCGACCCATTTGTGCTATAACTATAATATCTCTACCACGTATAAAAAATTGTAATTAAGAACTTGAATTCGGTTAGCAGTAAGTATTCGATATAATATCACTTTTCTACTTATATATTTGATACTATATCTGCATGATGTTTAATAAAATCTACCTTTTTTGTACTTAACTGACAAACGAATTTACAATCCATCTGTAATTGAATACTGCAGTCCACGGACACGTGCAGACAACTTTAATCAAAGAAGGTCAAGTGCGTTGTCACCTCTGAGGACTGAGATGGAATGCAACAACTTCTATAACTATACTGGCACTCTATGTTCTTCAGATCGGAACACAGCAGT
>DWHP01003506.1:0-13333 GCA_018247895.1 Parnassius honrathi
GTGTAGGAATTTGATCTCTTTTTAATAATAAAATGCAGTAATTTGCTCAATCGACCTTTACTTGATCTCTAATTTTTTCAGTTACAACATTTTTTTAAACATACCTACACAGCTTACGAACTAATATTGGCATGAGAACTGCTAATATAATTTAACAGGCGCTTCAACACACGGAGAAACTAGGTCTTATACATGCCAATCTACGTGGGCCTCTTACGGTTTCTTTATTTAGTGTTGCAGGATATCTGTTAACATTTATCGATTATTACACAAGAATGACCATTTCTCATTATATCAAAAGTAAATATGAAGTATTGCCCGTATTTAAGATTTTCGAAAGCCTGGTGGAATATCAAACTTACTTAAAAGTAACTAAATTAGACAAAAACTGTTTTTAATTTCTTATACTATAAATTCAATCCTTTGTTATTTTATACATAACCTACCAGAGTTAATATATAATATTAGGTAATTACAACTTAGAAACCCTTTTCGGATATTACAGTATTTGTTATATCTTATTGTTCTGTGCCTAACATAAGTTAAATAATGAATAAAAGTTATTCAATAAGTACATAGTAACATTACAGTCTTAAATAAATTATAAAAACATACGTGCATGATATACCCACATTCGAAAAACTTTACCCTCCTTTTTGGTGTAATCGAGTAAAAACAACGTAAATTATAAATGAGTTTATTTCCTAACTAACTTTTAAAGACTTAAACGTATTATAAAAAAATATAACGAATATCGGATTATCTGTCACAAAAGCAATAAGCTAGAATATAATGAATGAAGCTAATGTTCAAAAACAATGACATTTTACTGGTTGGATTAAAATTTACGCGAGCAGATTTCCAACTTTGATACGCAAATTGCTTATTCATTCACAAATTCAATTGGATTATAAAGTGACGTGATTTATTTATTAGATATATTTTAAAAAGAAACTTAGTTACAGTAAACATTATATATAAACACAGAGAGAATGAGTTATTCAATCCGTGGTAAAGCCACGCTCCAACTATATTATGGTTGTAGCAGGAATAGTTCGGCTCGACCGGGGTAAGACCACGTTCCCACAGAATACCAGCGTGAAATAGCAGCTTAATGTTGCTGTGTTTCGTATATTGAGTGTTGAGAAACGGATACCCTTCTTACTGAAATCGATGCATCAGTCTATGTGAACTAAAATGGAATCCCTCGTTTCTCTTCTTCTCTAACATTCGCGTACGAAACAAAGCAGCATTAAACTGTGATTTTGTGCGGACCCATTTCTGCTACAACTATAGTATAGCTGCAACGTGGCACCTCCACGTATAAAAATTTACTATTCCCTTTGTGTACAGAACATAGCAATATGATTTATGCCAAAAAGTAGGTTCACATTGTATGTCTTTTTAATATCGAGAATTTTAGTAACGAAATATACGTGAAAATCGATTCAAAGCCAGGGCAGAGTTATTGCAAATTTTGCGCCATTCATGTTACGATTACCTATTACCCCCGCTATTGTCTCGTAAACACGCTCTACCCTTTGACATCAGTGATTGTATGTTCACAAGAGCCTTTTTAAACGCAGTATGTTTCATTGATTGATTTTTTTAAATAACACGTTAGTGTTAAACAAACTTACTGTACGCTTGATGGTAAGTGGCTACTGCAGTCCATGACCGTCGTTTTTACAGGATAGAGTGACAAACGAGCACACAATCCACCTATCCTCGGTTACGAATCAAAAAGCAGATGTGTTATCACCCGTGAGGACTAAGATGGAATGTCTCATTTCCAGTAAAAAGGGTCTCCGGTTCTCTACACTCATCATACGAAACACAGCAGCATTGAGCTACTATTTTACGCTGGTATTCTGTGAAATCGTTCTCCTTCCCCAGTTGAGCTGATCTATTCGTGCTACAACTATACCAATAATGTACGTGCGGCATGGCTCTACCAAGAACAAACGTCTGCAACCAATTTCAAACAAGGAAGGCAACAGATACGTTTCACCTTTACGGTGGAACTCCTCAGAGCCTGTAATTATAATGCATCTCTTTATCCGTTCTGACTGAACCCCATCGGTACACATACTGCTGTTTGGTGAAGGAAATATAGGTGGAAGCCTTGTGTCACACTTGTCAAGCGGGTTGACAACCACAGATTTTATTCTATATTATGATGCTGCTTGTCTTCTTTTTTAGTTTCCTTTTGTAAATTTTTAAGACACAATCAGATCCGCTTTGCTGTGGGGCGATTTTATTACGTATTGGTATTGTACCCAAGATTCTTTTTATAGCTACGTTTATCTGGCGGATTGGCAATCGTAATACCGGATAAATAGTGCTTTTTACGCGGAATATCCCGCTCGCACGTCTATACTGTGAAATGTACTGTTGCCAACGGTTTTTACGGGCTGACATGGCTTAGGGATCTTTAAGAAAAGAGCATACTCGTTTTTAAAATTCATCTACATAACTCCGATTCTTTTGTTGTTGCAGATGTTCATGGGTGACGGTGATGTCTTACCATCAGTTGAGCCATATGCTCGGTTGCCTCCTCTGCTATAAAAAATATCTCATCCCTTGACGCAGCTTCCTGTATTCGGCCTAGATATTTTAATCCTGGCGTACCGTGATTCACTGCTAGTGTCGACTTACGGAACTGAGACGTGGTCCTTCACTGCTGGCCGTATGAGGACGCTCAAGCTCGCTCAGCAAGCTATGGAGAGGGCTATGCTCAGGGTTTCTTTGCGTGATAAACTAAGAAATGAGGATATCCGCAGTCGAACCATAGTGACCGACATAGCCTAACAGATTAGTAAGCTGAAGTGGCAATGGGCTGGCCATGTAACTCGGAGAACCAACAACTGTTGGGGAAAAAATGTTCTGGAGTGGCAGCCTCTACCGGTAGGCGTAGTATAGGGCGGGCCCCCCACAAGATGGAATGACGACTTGGTAAGACATGCAGGAAGTCGATGGACGCAGGTTGCTCAGGACCGTGCTTTACGGCATTACTTGGGGTAGGCCTATGTTCAGCAGAGGACTTGTGAAAGGCTGTAATGATGATAATGATGATGTACCGTGTTTGTTATTACATTGCCACTACATTCACTGTGTCAGATGTTTAAAAAGGTCATTCTCAGAAGTGACGTGAATGAAAGACGTTGCGTAATTATAAACAATGAGAAATATAGTGGCGGCCAATTTTTTTGTAGAATAAAGGTAACAAACGGGCGCATAGTCCATCTAATAGTAAAAGGATTTTGTGGCCCATAGATATTTATATCTACACTCGATTTAGAATCAAAATACGAACGCGTAGTCATTTCATGAAACACCTACTTTAATCTAATTTCGTTAAATACACGTATAGCAATGTAGACCCTTTTAACCAAAAGACCTACCAACGCATGCTTGTTTAACCAATTACGATACATGGGTCTGTTCATAATTTATACGTATTATTGTGGATCTCTCGACATTTGCGTAGACATCTGTTAGCTTATTACCTTACTGAAATATTATATCGATTAATTATACATATTTTTATTTATTCATTCATTTAATTCATTCATTCTTACCGTGTAATGGCGGTGTAAAAATATCCACTACCCCATATAAGCCAGTGAGTGTCGTGAGAGGCGATAGAGAGAAACAAGTTGGAAGATAAGCAGGCGCATCTTCGTGATAATGACTAAAACCTTAAAAATACTGCGGTCGGCTTCCCACTTTCAGAGCGTAGCAACTGTGGCAAACATATGTATGAAGCAATCTATGTGGGAGCACTACGTTCAGCAGTGGATTTTAGTAGGCAGTAGTGGACGGTCCCATTTGCTTAGTGTTTATTTGTTACTAATTGAGAAATGAAACACAAATAAAAACACACCTCGATCACGAAACGGAGAGATTGGGCTCTACTGTCGAATGTTTTAAATCACTCATTTCACCCACATTGAGTCAAGCTATATAGCCCGCCCATTGCTACTTCAGCTGACTGATTAGTTGGATTGTGGCAGTTTCTCTACAACGCAGAGAAACTCTGAGCGTAGCACCCTCCATAGCTTGCTAAGCGACCTTGAGCTTCCTCATACGACCAGCATTGAATAACAACGTCTCAGAGCCATAAGTCATCATTGGCAACACGCACTTACGTCACATACTTTTACTAATAAGTAAGTAAGAAATAAAATATTTCGAAGACGAATGAAGTCCGCCAACACGCGTTAGAGTAGAGTGGCGGTCATAATACTTTATAACCCTCTTAGAAATGATAGAAGTCCTGTGCCCAACAGTCATACTTAGAATAAACGTATCTTTACTTTACTTTTTCCATAATTGTTAAAAAATATTCAGATTCCGACAATAAGGAGGAATAATGTATAACACTTTTATTGCCTTTCGTATTTAATGTATAACATTACTAAATGTATGTATTAAATTATATAATATATAACAGTTTCGGGCAGCTGTTCACCTATCAAGAAATTTTATGATTCAACCAAATTGTAAGTAACGATATCGCCATATGGAAATCGCGTATAGTAATGACTTAAGTTTAGTAATAATACAGGGCTGTTTAGAAGATGGGTGCAAAGCCTGAAGGGGATAAAACCTTAAACCATTTAAAACATATTAAAATTGTCGTAGGCGAAGTCTGCTCCTATTATTTAACTGAATTTCTAGGGTTTTCAAAAATAAACCCATTTTTTTATTTAATAGACAATAGTGTCCCGTAACAATTGTTGTCATTACTTATTATTAATTTCCTTTTATGTAATATGTGATTACACAAAAAAATAATTTCTACCATCTTCATCACCAGAAATACATTTTAAGCATATTTGAATTTATGAAACCAAAAAGAAATTAAGGAAATGGTGTGTATATGCCAACATAAAAAATTAAATAAAATAGCCTTTGTTGAATAACATCCTTTTTCATCTCATCAACTCTTGGAATTAGAGTGTACATAGCAAATTGAGGATGAATATTTTTAACAGACCAATAAAACAAAATGTTTCGGTAAAAAATTTTTATTGTTATTTTTTTGTTAAATAGTAACTTATTAACTTATTTCTAACACAAGCGCGGGCTCTGTGGTCGTCATTTTCATCTCCTGCTTCATGATTTGAAAATTCGTATAGATTCTTCTTATTAACTCTTTAATTGATATTTCGTGAAGAAAAGCTCCTTGACCCGTCCCCAAATGAAAAAATCCACAGGAGTTAAATCAGGCTGTGAGACTGAGTGTGAGCATGGTAGGAGAGTTGAGAAGATAGGAATTAAAATAAAGTTATACATTTTATGGATGTTTAGGCCCAATCCAACTGAAGGCCGTTGCAATGGTTTATCGTTATATATTATATATATTTAATTATATATATTTAATGGTTCTCACACAGGATGTGTCTGCGATTGACAATCAGAAGGATAAAACAGATTACAGCAATAGTTTATAGGACAAAGAAATAAAAAAATATAGAAAATACAGTTATGGGCTCCGGCACAAGACAATTTTATGAAATATAGCGCGCCTATACAATATATAAATTCCGATAGTAAGCGACTATTATTTATTCTGCGGCGATTGGCACCTCATGTAATCGCGTTAAAAGCGTGTCGCGCTCCATCGCAGCCAGTCGGTAGCCGACGCCATACGACGGGATCAAACCTATAAAACGGCGACAGTGAGTACTAGCGACATATTACAGTGTTTGTGTTAAATGTATGCCTGTATAGACGTATTTTGTATGTGTATGTGAAATATGTTTATTGCATCGGTGTTCAATATATAGGTCGGTTTCAGATGGTTTATAGATACTGTTCCGGCTTCCTGTTTACCTTTAATTAATATTTTGAATATTTGTCACCTCTCTGAATTACATCGTGTGGACCAGTGTATGTTTGATGGAAGGTGAGACACCCTTATATGCAAGGTTGTAATTATTAACAAACGAAACGTAATTGATCAATACAGTCGGTAATGTCCGTTGTTGTGCTGATAGTACTCTCGATGAATTCGCCAGGAAATCTTAATGGCTCGCCATAGACGAGTTCCGCTGAGGAACACTGCAGATCAGTCGTAAGTGCACTTCGAATACCCAATAGTATTACTCGTAGTGGTAAAGATTTCGCCCAGTTGTAAGCGAGACATGTAATAGCTGACTTAAGCTGTCGGTGGAATCGCTCCACTAGGCCATCAGAAACGGGTTGGTAAATCAATGATAGACACTAATTGTCGACTACGGTCAGTCACCATGACGGTCTGACAATCAAATCTGACAATTCGATCAGATTAAAGCGCTTTAGCATCCGCAATTGGAATGACTTCTGCCCACCTCGTAAAACTGTGAATTGCTATTACATAGTATCGGAAATTACTTGAGTATGGGAGTGGTCCGATAAGGTCTTGTGCTGTTAATTGTTAATATGATTGTAAGCTATTATTTGAAAAAAAAATAGTCCCGCTGGGTTTCTTGTTGTTTCTTTCCAGGACAGAGGTTTATTTTGCGAACCATTGGTAAACGAAAAAAATGACTTTCAATAAGTATTGTTTTTAATCTACATTGAATAAAAAAGTTTCTGTTTCTGGTTCTGTTTCCGTCAATGTGAACATAAGCAAACCTGCCTCGAGGTAAATTAAATGTGCCTAAAGGCGCTGACACGTTATGATTTACTTTCAAGCGCTGGAAGCCAGACACACGTACGAGACACATTATCGACAGTCCGTCTTTTCTGACCACCAAATCCTACAAGCAGAAGGCGAGTCTATTAGACAAAGGTATCCCAAATAATGGGTTTATTCTCATTTTACCGTGGTTTTAAGCTAAAACGCAAATTTATTGATTGACGGGAAAATGTTTCAGCCTATTTTGTGTTTTTCATTTCTACTACATAAAATCGATTGTTGAAAGTTACAGAATAACTCTGGTTGCACGGGTAAACGAATACCCTCACATTTTTGTTCTGTTAGCTAGTAATTAGCCAGTACATTCTCCTATTCCATCCGCTTTCCCTTCCACACACACTGAGGGGGGGGGATGGAGCAGGCTAAGATATGTAGCGTCATATTCCATCCCACGAAAAGTGCGCTGCGATTAGGTGGAAGTGGAGATGACCGAGAAGGTAAAAGGACGTCCGCTGCCGCCGCTTGGTAACACCGTTTTAACGCAGTATTATCGGCTTCGAGGCCTGAGATCGAAGGCAGTCAGACGAGATACCCCGGTAAGTGCTTTCCTATTTACAGTTAATGATTAGCTTTGCACTTTATTGTGTTCTCTATTCCTGGCTTCTCATATTTTGTTCCTGTATAAAAGTACCGGCTTAATAGATAAGATCGAGTCACAGTAAGTGCATTGTACAAACCCGGCAACGTGCCACGTTCGCTATCTTGTTTTGGTAAAACTAACTACGCACGTAGATTACAGCATTCAGTGACCATCCGTTTCCGGATTCGAACACAAAAAACTTACCACGCCACCATTTTGTGGCCCTTCATTCCGGATTTAAAACAAGCAACTAGTAATTATATTACCATTTTATGGTTCCTACGAGTCGGATTCAAAGGGGCATTTGTAGCGTCTCCATTTTGTGGTCCATTCGCTCCGGATTTGGAACTGGCATCCTGTGGCCCGATTGAGTCGAATTGCTAAACCAATTTAGACAATGCACTCTAGTTTGTTCGCGCCTTGGTTCCCAGATAGATTTAGTTTCGCTTAGCAATACTGGGGTACTCTACGTCGTATTGTTGAATTTAAAATTGCAAATAGTTAAAATTTCGACCATTGTGGCTACAATCTTATAAAGCATAGTTAAACGGACGCTTGTTTTATTTGATTTGACCCGCTGTAGATTTTTGTTTACCTAATTCCGCAATTCGTAATATTTATATGAATTTATATACATAGTACATTCTTGCATTAATACTTGTTTGATTTGGTTAGTTACTTAGTGTTCGCTACAAATAACGCCTTTTAAATTCTTTCGAAGGCGGATAATATCGATCACATATATTCTTATAAATTGTTTAGTTCATAGGAAAATTCTTCGTCCACCCGCAACGTTGGAATATATTGCTACAACTCGTTGTAGCCTGCCCACTTAGGAAATTTTATCATAAGAAAGTGTTTGATTTGAAATCATTTCGTGAATTTGTAAAAATAACCAACACAGTAATTTGTATAATTGCGCGACTTTCCTTAAACTTTCACCGAGCGTACGTTATAAAGTAGTAAAAGCTAACAACTTATGTTTGAATTGTTTAACAAGCATCGCATTTCTAATTGTAACTCCAGTTCAGTGTGTAATAAATGCCACAATAGACATTACACATTGTTGCATTTTGAGAGTGGTACCAAATCCGCGTTAAGAAACTCTGAGAGTGAGGCCCCACGACACGCCTAATGCGCACTCGGGCGGGGTTACTTTGGGTTACTTTGGGTTAAGAGACTAATCCCGTTCTAACCACTGTATTGCTGAAACGAATGGAGCGTTCGTACGTCATTAGACAGCGCGTCGCAAAGCAATTTTATAACGCAGCAGTGCTGCCAACATTTGGGATTATTAGTACACAAGATGATCATGTCCCGTAGTAAAGGGAAATGGAAGATTCAATAAAATTTGCAGGGTCCGATAAACTTACAAATTTTATTCTCGTTTAGATCGCAGTATTAATTTTAATATACTTAAATTAATTAGTAGTAGAAAAAGTGACCGAGCGTTTGCTATATGACTATATTGATAATTTAGCGAACGACACCTACTCCATCTTTGGAGACGTTGATATGGTCTTTGGGGCATCTATTTTTCCTCACCTCTTGTTACATAACAAGGTCATGGGTATCTCCTCGTGTATCGCGCCTTACGCATTTGAAACCGTCTTAGGTTACGTTATTACGATTTATAGTATTTCGGCTACTTCTCATTGTTACACCGCTATTGAATCTCCCGAGGAGAACGTTCCGCCCATACTTAGGTTGGATAAGAGATTATGCTAGGAGTGGAAAGTAAAACGATAGTTTCTTGGTACGGGAATGGGTGTTGAACCTGTAGTAGTTTCATCACAGCCGAAGGGAACGCCGAAAAAAGATAGCTCTGAAGCCAAGTTTATAGACAACGCGATGTAGGCCCATATTTACAAAGTTAGATCACCCCGCAACCCGCCGGGTGACAGATTCGGTATTCGTAGTCAGCGACACGGGACTCGAGTTGATGTCGTCAGTGGAGGCGCACACTGTGCGGAGAAAGGTCGCGGCCACGGCGCATTGAGACGCCGAGCCACAGCAGCAGAAGGTGTGCCGTCTTGAGAGCCACGGGATGGACCTGCTGAGGCCAATAATGCTTGGTATAGGGAAATAAAATACCAATGAGAGAGAGCAAGAGGTCAGGCTGTAAGCAGACCTATCTACTTTATCGAAAGAAGTGAGGAGTTTTCGCGAGCAACAAGCCACCAGCACTGTTATTCCGAAACGTTCGTCACATAAACTCACCGCTTATAATTACTAATAGTTACGATTCCCTTTAGATATTGAATACTTACGATTATATGATCGTGTGTGAATTAAATATTGATTCATCTCAGGTAGAACTATAAAATAATATTTAGCTAATTAGTGTTTCATATAAAATGCGTAAGTATAGTTACGCCACAGCAGTACGCTGAAGCCGTGTGATATTTGAATAATTTTGTCGTTACAATATAAAGTCTTTGTAGTTTTGGAAGTGATTATGCTTAATGTATGTTCGTGTTTGTGGTATCAATTGTTTATATGTGGTTTGTATTGCGTAACGTAATTTACGTTTGGCGATTTTTAGACGCTTATCCAACTCACATTTAGGTTTCGATTAACGGTACCCTATAGTTTTACCGTGAATGGGGTCATATATTGAATTTATTAGTTGATTACCATCATAATTTGAATTGTCACGGGCCTTGAATTGCTGATGTCTATTTTGCGTCGAAATTATGGGATTCCTTCTTCAAATTGCAACTAAATCTCCAATCGGGTGCACAGATGAATAGCTTGCTTTCGAGTTCGTTCTAGGCTGTCATTTCCGGGAAAGGCGGACCTTAAGCCTTGTTGTGTAACACAATAGCTAAAACTTTTTATACACACCGAATCAGACTTTGCAGACCCGTTCAAGGTCACTTTTACTAGTGGGCGTGGCGTAAGATCCACGAAGGCGTATGTTTGTATTTTCGTATGTCTGACTATTCGCGCCGTACACATAGAACTCGCCGGTGATCTAAGCACTAAATAGAGTAGATCGATTCGCAAGTGCATTATACAAACCCGGCAACGTGTCACGTTCGTCGTCTTGTTTTAGTTAAAACTAACTACGCGCATACAGTCCACAGTTTGGGGTTACTTCTCCCCGGATTCGAAGGGCAACCTAGTCACCCTAATACCAGTCATCGTCTCAATTGAAATAAGGATGCTTTTTTTAGTTTCTAAAGCCTTTCGAGTCATACCTGGTGGGAATTGGTGTTCTTTTGCGTGTATTTGTCATCCATCAAATCTGATATAATAGTTTTGATGTTGCTAAACATGATGAAATACTGCATCTTTTTGTCTGTATGTAAGAAAAACCACATTAACAATCAAGCTTGTAGGTACTTGCTGCATATTATAGAGATACTTCGGCAGCTTGTAGTATGTTTTATGGTAACCCGTTTCCATTTGTAGTCAATCTTGTCTTTTTTATAGAAAAGGGGTGACGAACGAGCACACAGTCCATCTGTTGGTAAGTGGGTGCTGATACCCATAGACATCTACATTTATCTTTGATTAAGAATCAAAATGTAGATATGCGTTGTCTCCCCTGAGACAACGCATCTACATTTGACTAAGATAATTTGGACTAAGATAGAATGCCTCTTTGGCAATAAAAAATGGTCTCCTGTACGCACAACTAACCATACGAAACTCAGAAGCATTATAAAGCTATTTTACGTTGATACTCTATCACAGCATTGTCTTTCTGTGGTCGATTCCCTTTCTTTCTGCAGCTGAATAAAATTGTAGTGAGAAGGCAACTCTACCTGAAAAATTTTTCGTAAAAAATATTTTTCATATATTTCATAAACTCATTAATTGTACTTGTACTTTGGTGAATTTTCACGCAAAATATGACAATCTGGTTTCCTAAATCTAGAAAGTTTGTAACCATAAGTTATCTCTAGTATAAATACGGGTTAGCCGAGGCGGCTAGACAGCTGTATCAACAAGAAGCCACCATGTTCCTGTGTTAGTCCCTCATTTACATAATTCATGCATACACTGGCTTGCACTTCTTTGTTCAAAAATTAAAGGGCTGTAGGCACTAAATTTATCTTCACGTTGGTTTTTGTACCGTTACAGCCTATAAAAGTCAATTGCTGAACATAGGTCTACCTATCGATGTCCTCATAGGGGGAATATAAGTCATAGTTATCGCGTTTGCAGGCGAGTTGATAACGGCAGTACGTGGTATAAATTTTATGTATTTATGTATACAATTAAGTCTCTAAAACTAGTTTTGTTTAACCAAAAATTGCCATTATCCGTAGTGTTGCTGGCGGAAATCGAACTTGTCAATCGAATTTTTTAAAGATAAGAGTTATAAAGATTAGAAACAGACATTTCAAGGCAAAGGCTAATCGCATGTACAGCCAATATGACTCTATGATATAGTATACTGTGATAAGTGTCAGGTGACAGAGGAAACTGAAACAGGTGACGAGCAACACCTTTACTGTGACAGCAGCTCACAACTGTAGAAAACTTCGATTGTCAACCTGCCGCCAGGCGTGGCCACTATGAAAAAATCTCTTTAATGATGAAAGACGATAAGACAATCTATAGGAGAGAAATATGTTTAGCAGTGGAATTTTATAGGTTCTCGAGTCGATGGATCAATAATCTTCATTGAAATTCAATGTAATGTGTAATAAGCGTAAGTTACTTACTGAATTCTTTACTTATTTCAGCGCCTAATCTCTTTTGCACACAGTGTGCATACAGTGTGCAAAAGAAATTGGGATATGGAAAACACTGAACTTATTTTGGTTGAGCGCTGGTTTGACGCAGGCATTAGGGTCTCTTTATAGGGTCTCTAGCGCTTGTGTGGACTTGGGACGGTATATATGATAAGAATATAGAACGACAAGTGAATGCAGGAAATAAAATGAATGGGGCTCTACACTCTATTATGAAGAATCGGAACGTGGCAAAAAAGCACATCTGGTAATTCTTGATGCTGTGTTAACGCCTACTTTAATGTACGGTAGTGAAAGTTGGGTGTGGCAGAAGAAGCACGAAAGTAGAATAAATGCTGCAGAAATGCGGTCGTTAGGTGTATGCTAGGGTTGAATCTGAATGACAGGGTAAGAAGTTGCGTGGTAAGAGAAAAATATGGTGTGCAAGATGTGTTTGTTATCAGGATTAAGAAAAGAGTGCTTCTGTGGTTTTGGTCATGTAAAAAGAATAAACGAGAAAAGAGAGACTAAGCAAATTTATATTGCAGATGTGAACGGAAGAGTCGGAAAAGGACGCCCTAGAAGAAGATTCATCGACCAAATTGACGATATTTGGAAAATGAGCCGTATTAGAAATACCCTAAACCGACGAGCGTGTATAGGTAGATATATGGATGTAAAGGAGGCGAAAAAGGTATGTTAGGATCGTGCCAAATAGAAGTCCGTAGTCTCCGCCTAACCCTCTGGGTGACTTGTTTTTATAGAAGAGTGGGAAAACGAGCATGCGGCTCATCTGATGTTAAGTGACTGCCGCCGCCCATGATCAACCGCAATACCAGGGGAATCGCAGGTGCGTTGCCAGCCCTTTAGAAAGGACAAAGCTCTTTTCTTGAGGGTCCCCAGGTCGTATTGCTCCGGAAACTACCACTATTCCACAGAGAGGTCGTACGCAGAAGAAAACTCCTTGTAAAACGTACAGTGGTGGACCGCCAACGTCCGGATGGTGTGGATGGTGGCAGGTCACCAAAACACCACCTCCTGTCACTTGTGGACATCACGGGAAAAAGAGTCTATGACGCCCAACAGAGGGCGGAAATGATGGTACAGCACCTTCAAACACAATTTACACCTAATCCCATTGCAGAGGGGTACACGGAGCACACCATGAGGGTGGAGAATACCTAATGGTACGGGAATACCTGTTGCACACGGCACCACCATTGCGAGGCGAGGATTTTATCTCGCCAGCGGAGGTAAGGCGCGCCTGCCTAACCGCAAAGAACCGGGTTGCGACAGCATTACCACCATGGCCTTGAAGCAGCTGCCCAGAAGGGGAGTTGTGGAGGTGGCCAGACTTTTCAACGGCGTGTTAAGAAC
>DWHP01003507.1:0-13333 GCA_018247895.1 Parnassius honrathi
ATGTTACATGGGGTAAATATTTTTTGTGATTTAATTAAATCAAAAACGTAATACAAGTATAAGAACGTGTTTCGTTATTCTGGCAGTACCAGAAAATAATTCTGCCTTCGGTATCACAAAAAAACAATAGGGTCATGATGAAGACGTAGCCATTGTGAACAACGAGCGCACCATATTTCACGGCTTTGTATGCCTTCAAAGCCCGATTAATTCTAGATATCTCCATTCTCCTATACGAAATAGTGTGATGAAACCTTTTTCTTGATTCAGTATGGTGTTAACGAGGAATGCGTGTGTGGGTTGCATCGAGAACGCAATGTTTAAATGGGCCAATATATATGTAATGCCAATTTTTACTTTGACTAATCATGGCGGATATTAATCTTGGAACATAGGTACTGCTGTAGGGATAAGTATTAGATTTTGTTCATTATTTCTATAATAATTTATATTAAAATTGCCTAAAGACTGATTAATTTCCAGCATAAGATTCCTAAATCGAAAATTTACATTCATTGCATTTGGGAACGCGAAGCTAATCTTTTCTGTTCTTTCAAATAAACTCCTTAATAATAATTATGAGATCAAACTCAAATCACTTTTCATGGTGTGCTATTTAATTATGCTAAGTATGTGAAGATAATATTTACAATTTATTTTAATTTTAATTAATTATACTTATATAAAAAATAAAAAATCGGCCAAGTGCAAGTCGGACTCGCGCAGGAAAGGGTCCATACCATTGGAAAAACACGTTTCTAGTAGGAGAGCCCCTTTAATTTCAATTTATTTTTATTATTTATTGTTATAGCGTCAACAGAAATATACATTCTGCGAAAATTTCAACTGTCTCGTGAGATACAACTCGCTGATAGACAGACGGACCGTTGGTTACCCTTTGAGTACGGATCCCTAAAAACTGCCGTTTAACTGATAAAAAAAGGAACTTATACCGAGTATTAATTAACTTATATATTCCGTAACACGAATGTTGTAATCAAACTACGCAGCGCCCTATTCCAAGAGATTTCCATACTCACCTACTTCAGAGAACAGGCGGCATTATGCAAATAAAGTAAATTGAATTACCGGAGTTAAATGTCGTATAAGATAAAAACGACGGAGCAATCTACAATCCAATGAGGAGATGTCGGATTAACATATTCAAACCCCTATTGAATATTTATATAACGTAGGATGCTCCCCAAATGGTGACGACTCTACATTCAGCCATGTATCAGTAATGGACTACCATCTTTCTCCTGTACACATCAAAACAAAAACTAAAAATTAATTAGCGTTCGGCTCTCAACTTTTTTATCCAATGTAAATACAAGGAAAAAAAATGACACCAAAACGAATGTGATGTAAGAAAGTTCAGAGTTATAGTATTATGTAGCCTATACTTTAATCCGAATACAAGAATGGCAAATTAAATGGTTATTTCATTCTTAAAGTGCCTACAACATTTAATTATTGTACAACATTCATAAAATATTTGAAATTGATCGTATTGATCCTTCAGAATTGAAATGTGTTTTTTTGCTTTTTTGCTATGTATTAAAATAAAGGAAGAAATTGGATCCTAATAATGACTGAAAGTACCTATAGTACTCGTACCGAAACCATAACTAGAAAGAAAGTGGTTATCGTCTACAGTGGTTACTACAATGATATATTTACGCTTCTTAAAAATACATTTCATTTCATTACAAATTTAAGGCAGATAACAGTTTGACAATGTTTTACCACAACGTATGATCACTCGTTATGTATGTATGTATAGTCTAAAGTATCCACTACTCCATAGACACCTTTGAGATACTCAAAGGCATTCGCCCATAGATTCCTTCATGGGGAAGATATTAGCTATACTTGCTTTCAAAAACTAAAAATTAAATCCCCATAATAGCTTTTGAAGTTAGCTCTTTACCCTACTCATAGTTCTTTGATACACAATTTTGTTTTAGCACTGATTGATTAATTATTTTTTAACCACTTTCGTTGGTCTAAATAATACCACAAGCAATTTAAAAAGTAAGTATGTCGTGTTATAGGATTGGCATTTTTTATTCAAATTTTTATTTCAAACAACCCGTAAAGTATACTCTATTAAAAATATTTAAATCGATTCTAATGTTTCCGATAAATCAGTTAAAATACTTAAATATATAAAAAATATATGCTTTAGATATAGAACCTCTTCATTTTTAACCATTTTAAAAACGAAAAGGAATTCTTTAAAACAAATACAACTAATGTTCTATTTGATTACATAATACAAATTTTTAAACTTTTTTATTTTTTAATGTTTATTAATGGAATTCAATAATTACAATCACGGTGAGGCCGCGGTGAATGTTAAACGCACACATAGGCTAATGAATAAATAAACAAGTGCCTGTATTATGTCTGGCCAGGATTAAAATTCAAATATTCTGACAACTCAATCTACATTCCCGGGCGGTCTCTGGGCGCCCTCCGCGCGGACAGTGCGGTCGTCGTCCACAGTATATTCAAAACACTCGATTGTTTTATCTACATTAAAACAACCAGTTTTTTAAGTTACGTAGTTGAAAACAAATTCTCACAGGCAATAAGGTGAGATAAACGATAAAGGTGTTATTGTAATACTTTAAGCTTTATATTTTAATGTAATATAAATTATACAAATTCAACATAATACACAATAATATAAATAAAATAATGCGTGATAACGGACTGTACATAAATCCGAAATCTGATTTCCTCCCAATTGTTTTCTTTACCGCCGAGTATGTATTTAGTAAAATTTAAAAACGAACTCTAGTGAAGAAATGAGAGAAGGCCTGAACGAGGTAGTGAGCAGCATAACTTTATTTCACTTTATTTTACTCATTTATATTGTATAATAGTAATAGTTGTATTGTGAATCACAACTTATCTATAATACTTCCTTCATATTATTACTGTAAAAATAAATAATAATACTAGCGTTTATTATTTCCATGCAAGGTTATAATTTTTATATGATGCGATACAAAAGTAAAATAACGGTGAATTTAGTCTGTAATCTACGCTGCGTTCCACGGCTGGGCACAGACCTCCTCTCATTTGTATGAAGACAATGGAGTGACTAACCCGCTGCACTAGTACGTTGTCGCGGTCTTCAGGTCTTTAATATTTCATTTCTGTCATGAAAGTTTTATCAACATCTTTCCTCTCAGCGCAGAGCATGTGGTCAATCAGTACTCTAAAGACCTACATGTTGGACAAATGTACGTACTTACCAGCTTTACTTGCCTAGCAGCTAACGGACAAATGGGATATTAGGGTTGTGATTATTTCCATATATATCCATTTTTGTAACTTAATGTGGTCCGAGTAACGCTATGTATATGTATCTAAACTGGGTTTCTTAGATTTAAGGCAAGCGCTTAATCCTTGAGCCATCGTGTCTCACGTTATAATATATATTATTACAAAAACAGAAATTTAATGTATAATATTGCACAACTAGAGCACGAAAGTGGTTAGGGATTTACTTTCAACCAGTCATGGTCATGCAACCCACTCATATTATATCTAGTTTATTATTCTTACACTGTATTAACACGTGAAATAGAACAATAACAGTAAGAGGAAACAAACGAATATGTATTCTGTTTGCAATACATTTTATTATAAAAATGTTCAACGAAAAATATTAAAATTTCAAAATTATTTTCAGTCTGTGGTAAAAATAAATGTATGTTGCCATAATATCTCGGGAATAATTTGACGATATTATTCAATTATTTACTATCTTTAAAATTATGTAAATTAGTTCCTTCCTACTAATTCTCTAATGGTATAGCAATACTGATTACTAGTAAACAATATTTTTTTGCTATCTTTTTCATTGTTCATTTATTCTTGGATTTGGTCTTGGATTCTTGGACTGTTATGTAAGTGTACAATTAACTAATCATTGAGAAATAAGATACATAGAAGTTAATAATATCAGTTAGGTTTTTTGTTTATTTAAGCATTACGACTATATTTTACATATTTCGAGCAGTATCTGAAACTTTTGCTTATGCTACAGGCAATAAGCACATTCAGTGCATTTGCATACGTTTCCGACACTGGATACTATGACTGCTGTATTATGGCTTCGTGATGCGAACCCTACCCGGTACGTTTACATTGATTAATTCTATCAAAATTTAACTAAAATGGACAAAATGAAGTTGCCGTTTTATAGGCAGTTTTATATCCACTTCACAAATCTTTGCTTTTTTATTTTTGTAATCAGCCAACAAAAGCCCAAAACTGGCCTTTCTCATGTAGAGAGAATTTGCCCTGTAGGTCACGACTGGTTGGCGGAATTACGATCACAGCACCAGAACATGACTTGTTACACTGCTTCCTGTCGCTGACCAGGGCATGTGTGTTTTATAATGTTTGTTTAAATTGTAACTACTACTATAATTCAAATCAAGTTCATCAAAGTAATTTCTTGTTTTATTCATAGGTACGTGAAGCTTTTTAAAATGTATGTTGTATTTTTTTTTTAAAATAAAAAAGAAAATTAGAATATATTAATATATCTACTTCTCGATAAGCCATACATATAGATAACAAAGTTTTTATACAAATTAGTAAATAATTAACAAAAATCTTGATCAATAAATATCTAATCTTACCTAAGTTTAAAATAAATTAAATTATAAAGTACTAAAATTGACACAAACATTGTAATTAAAACGAAGCGCTTTATTATCAAAAATTAAAACGTCAGAATCTAACAAAAGACGCCATATTTGGTCGACGTGCACGAAGTGGAACACGCACCGCTAACAGAAAATAAGGGACACACAGAAAGACAGGAAGGGCCCGTGCAAGCGAGTCAGATAGAAAGCTGGCTTATAGGCGAAAGAGAGGGCGATAGTGACGCGATGATTGAACGCGCCGCAAGAAAAATGATCACCCGTCAAGCGGCGACTGAGAGAAACTACCCTTGGGTTGTGAAATAAGGAAAGAGATAGTGTAAGTACACAAGTGCGATAAGGACGGGTTATATCAAAATAGGGGTGACGTACGGTGATGGATTATGCTTTTCTCTCTAAAGAAGGGAGGGGCTCACAGGTCGTTATGGAAAAAGCTGAGGGAAGTGGGGACCGACATGTGTCGAGGACGCAGGCCAAGTCGATGGTGCCACTAATTGATTCCTATATGAGTTCAAAATCAAAATTACTAGGTTCTATAATAAGTATGTACGTAAATGTATTTATATGTAATGCCAATTAAGAATAATATGACAAATCCAATTAAATAGTAGATATAGGAACCTTGTAAAAATAAGTTTTTAGTGAAAAATAATTGTATCAAAATTTTACAACAATAACATGCACACAAATAAAATAATATACTTTATATTTTACCAAAGAAATATTAAACATTTAAAAAATATGGTAAAAGAATGGATTCGACAACAAGAACAAATTGTTGAACAACTTGTTCCGTGCGGGATACCAACCCGCGGCCCTGTAGCGCCGCATCCAAACACTTAGCACCGAGACGTAAAATCGCAATTACGTTATAGGATATAATTGAAAACGACACGTACAACTGCTATATTTTTAGTTATACGTAAGAAAATAATAACTACTACTTTAGTATCTTAGTAGAGTATAGTCACAACTAAGTACGTGTTAATAAGTCGGACCCCAACAATCAAAACTCCGTCGTCCGATCCCTCAAATTAAAATTTTTGCAGGGGGCATCTAAAATGCCACTTACAGAAGTGCTATTGTCCACTTTGAAGCAGGTTTATTGTTTTATGCCTTTGTTATACGAAAATATAAATCCTTAATTATTCATAGGATTGTTTTGTTTGACAATATTTTCACAATAGGCAAGGGTTTTCGCGAGGGAGGTAATCGGTTTGATTAATAAATTGTCAAGTTGGATCCAGCGTTAGAATATAAATTGTTGCCGCAAATATTTCATTCCATTATTACGCCGAGATCCTGCTCATTGTTTTACGAAACGTCATATCTCATTCTGTCACCTGATTGTTTCGGTTTAAAGGATTCATTTGGTGTTGCCCGAGTTAAATCAATTTGTGTTTCTGTAATATAGTTGATGTGTATGTCAGAATAAATAGAGTAAGCTAGATTTACGCCAAATTGCGTCGTTTGCAATACTTTTTAAGTGGTAAAGTCACGCTGCAGTTATATTATTAGTATAGTAGTACCATGAATGGGTCGACTCGACCGGGAAAGGACCACGCTCTCACAGAACTCCAGCGTAAAATAGTAGCTTAATGCTGCTGTGTTTCGTAAGGTGAGTGTAGAGAACTGGAGCCCCTTTTTACTGAAATCGGGGCACTTCATCTTAGTCTTTAGTAGTTAGTAGGTGACAACGCGTCTGCATTTTGATTCGTAATCGTGGATAGATGTAGATGTCCATGGGCCACAGCAACCACTTACAATCAAGTGGACTGTGTGCTCGTTTGGCACCCAGTCCTATAAAAAAAAACTTTGAAAATATATTTAATTTTGTGTCGGTACTATTTAGGTGTTTTATTTTAATCCCTTATTAAAACTTTTAAGTATTTCTATTATATAATCAGTATCCTATTAGTATCTAGTCACAATAGTTTTTCTAATAAAATCGATTCATATAATTAATTCTATATTAAGCTATTCTATATTGAAAATCACACTAACAAAGGCATTTACTTAATAATTATCATTTGGCTTTAATTTAAAAAAAAAACTTCAAATCAAATATCGTAATTTATTTTGTTACTGTTATGCTAATAGTCATCTAAATGTAATCTTTCAACCCATTTTTAAGGTTTGATACAACATTATGAATAACCATCGTAATAACAACTTAATATTTCTGCCATTATTACTAACAAAATTAAATGTAAGTACACTAACTGCCTGTTATGTTTAACGAATTTACAACAAAAGCTTCTTCTGTTCGATCTACGAAACAAATTAATTAAGACAAGAGGAAGATGTAAAAACTTCTAAACAGCAATTACGTTTTATTGCCCGTCATTATATTAATCATCAGCGAAATTAATTTTTCATTCGGACAAATCGCCGAGTGGTCTTTACAAATGTCTTTCGGGGTTGATTGATAATAGCGCTCTGCATAAGAATTTTCGTACTGACTAGAGCTAGAGTAGAGAGTAGGACGCGCATCTGGCACCTTTTAGTGATCGCAACATATGTAGTGACCGAATTATTTAACGGCATAAATAAAAAGTGTTGGATATTAACAACAGTAATACTGAATTAAATGAAGCAACGACATATCGGCGATAAACTCCAATGTGTACGCATATTTCTTATAATAATATTTTCGTATCATCTTAATATTATACTCGTCGTACTCTGCAGTAAAACAGTTATAAAAAAGCTGTGTTGCTTAAATCATTTAATTCATCTAACACTTATACATAAATGCAATGTTATTTGACATTGACGTATATAATATAAAAGTACGTAGTGAATAATATATCAATGTTATTTTTGTAGGTACTGCGCTTCAATGCGCCTTAGATTTACGCTCTAGCTTTTTCTGGTGGTTCATATATTATTTTCATTTTATTTATTAATTTAGACCTTTATTATACAACTTATACTAATGGTCGCCAGTTCAACTGATCAGTTCAAAATAAACTGTTGATATTTTTTAAAATATTGGATTTTCGATATATCGATATTTACAAATATATCAATATCGCAGTGTTATGTATATGTTTATTTATCAATATGTCGAAAGTCCCATATGATAAAAAATATTAACAATTTTAGTTTGAACTGATCAGTTGGAACGAATTATATTTATTTAATCAGTATTACCTGATTTTTTATTATTAATAATGTTCTTTTGCCTTATGTATTAGTGATGTATGACAAGTAAGTAGATACCGAAGATAGATAACCCTGCTAAAGATTAATTCATTCGGAAATTTAAAAAAATGACAATTTATTAACATTTATTACATACATTAACTAAAACAATTTATTTTCTCCACACACATGAACAACAGAAAATTTACGCATAAAATTCACTGAAGAGTAAAATTGATTTGTCGTATCATTGTCACATAGACTACGTAACCAGTTGTTCAAAATGTACCGTGTTACCTAATTATAAGCGAATGAGTAAAGACAATGTTGTATTTATGTTCAGCGATTTATCACACAAATTGTCAATGTCTCGGATGCCTTCGAACACTATATGGTACAAAGAAATTAACAACCTCAAAAATCAAGCTTAGAAATACTTGCATGCATGAGTATATACAAATTATATTCTTTTGTTTCACAGTTCACGCGTAACTGGAATAAACAAAAGAAAACACTTTAAAAGGTAAAAAGAAACAATAACCCTTTACGTGTGCGTTCAGTAGCCAGCAGTTTGTAGTCATGGTTTTAATTTAAAATATTAGTTTGCTATAGAAATAACTTAAATGACTTATTTAGAATAAGCATCGTTTATTATATTGGGCGGATTTATTGCAGTACACTGGATAGATTCACTGTGTGGGCGATTGTAAAACTAAAAGACCGTGTAGTGGCGGTATAAGTATATCCACTACCCCATATCGTCCCGCGGGTGCTTAAGAAGCGATAAAGGGAACAAGCCAGAAGATGGAAAGCATCTTCCTACAAAAGGCTATAAAATTTAAAAAAACTGCGGTTTATGTTCAGCAGTGGACTTAATGGGCTGCAATGGTAATGAAACCGTGTAGTGGCAGTAAAGAATATCCACTACCCCATATCATCCCGTGGGTGTCGTAAGAGGCGATAGAGGTAAACTGAGGCAGGAGATGGGCAACAGCATCCTGATAACAACTCAAAATTATAAAAACTGCGGTTGCCAACCCGCCTGCCAAACGTGGCAACTGTGGCAAAGTGCTCACTATGATTTATGGGGAGGCCTATGTTCTGCAACGGACTTTAAAAAGATATTAAATTGCAATTATATGCGAATTGTAGCAACCAGGATAATGAAGTGTATATAAAATCGCTAAAATCAAACAGTTCACACGACTACACTACGAAAGACGTTAAAGATGAAAGTGTTTTTAAAATGTACGAGTTACGATCCTAATCTACAGTTAATAATTGGTCCCGTTCAAAATAATGTGCATCTGAATATTATCTAAGAGAAGGCAAACCTAATGAAAAACAGAAACATTTGAGAATAGTGATGTTGAAATCATTTTGAATAACAAGAATGCTTATTAAATTCTAGTTACATTTTAAATTTGTCTTTTTTATAGCGCTATACTTAGGGATAATTTTTCCAAGCACTTCTTGCTAATAAATCTCTTAAAACCATCAAAATTAGAGTCACGTAGACGGAAACTATGAAAATTATACTTACCTATTTTTACTGAAATAAAGTTACTAAGAAAGACGAAGTGTATCCGAGGACATCACGATTCATTAACAACGAGTCTGTGATTATTTTGATTGATATTGTGGAGTAAAAGCATCAACACACCCCCAAAATCTCGAAACCGAACAATAGAGAAGCACGTGAGACTCCCTTCGCCTCCGAGACTAATGCTCACCCCACACTCAGGAAGGAGATGTAAAGAAAAATGCGTATTTATAGCAAATACTCGTACTCAAAGAGTCCTACATTGTGTACGAGTCAAATAAATGAGAATCATTTTTCGTGCTGTCAAAAAAATCTGAATGGAAAAGAAAACGCGGCATCGAAAAAACGGCTCGCTGCGGAGTTTTTATTTCGTTTTTAATGTAATACTGATTTGGGATGTTTCAGATATTAATTGCGACTTACCTGAGGTGGCGGCACCGGGGTGACAGCACTGAAAGAGTTCTGCGACGCTGATCGATCGTCGAGCGCGGATTGAAAGGAGAGAAACGTGAAAGGTAATTATTCATTTGACGACTAGAATAGACCACTTTTGTACCTTTATCTCTGGGTATTTTTTCATGTGTTTTGCAAGAAATTTGCAAGTAAATGGATTGTGTGACACGGCTGTTTGTCTTTATTGACGTGTTTTAAGTTCTCACGAATGCTATCTCATGATTTTTGCATAATATTATAAACATTATTAGACATTAAGCATATAATATATTCCCATCAATGTCATTGAACGCGGAACTAAATTTAGTTTTGCGAAAAATAACGCGCACGAACTATAACGTAAATACACAATAGTTGATTAAAATATATAAACAGTAATGAATTATTGAGAGTCCTACTACAAAAATTAAAATTAAAAGTTAAACAGCCTATATATGTCCCACTGCTGGGCACATTCATCGTTTCATTTCTGAGAGGGTTTTAGGGCAAGTAAATATCCGCCGCGTTCCCCCAATGTTAGCCCCGTGTTGGCGAACTTCACATATCTTCGAAATATTTTTCCTATTTCTCAGACATGCAGGTATCTTCTCGATGTTTTTCTTCACCACAAGCACTTGGTAAATCGGCACTTACAATTGTAATTAACTATATAATTGGTACCGGTGAGGATCGAACCCGGGTTGCTTACGTACTGTGAAATTTACAGCGAGCGCTAACCATCTGAGCTATCACGGCTCTACACGACACGACTACAAAAAATTGCACGCCAGTATTTAGACAATAGAACCCGGAAGATTGCACAATGGCATGCACAAAAACAATAGTACAGAGGCACATGTGATCCTGACCTGATTTCACGAAATCCGACTTGCATAGACAATAAATACGCCAGGAGCCTCGACTCAATGGCCTTTATGATTTATGTGACATTTCTTTGACATTTTATGAAGCACGCCTCATTTGAATACATCCACTTGTGCTTTGCACATTGTACCGCTCGCCCATACTTATTTTTTCGAACGACTAGGCAATAGTGGACCACGATTCCTTAGCATTTGAATGAACATTTGGTTACCAGATTAGGTTTCTACGAAGCAGAACTGTACAGCAGTAAACAACTTAGTTGCTCACTAAGTTATTAGTCGACAAAGGAAACATCGTTTGCATTTGAATATATCGTGACCGTATTGTTACAATAAATATCGCAGTAAAATAACTTAAGCTTTATGTGGAAAATAGAGATGATTATAAATTATACAAAAAGAACATCAAAATGAAGTCTTCAAGATAGTAGAGTCGGAGTTACAAAATTGCAGGCAGCTAGGCGGTGAAAATTGGCAAATTATAGTCGTGGGAGCGCAGATGTGGTCGCCGTGATGAACGGACGGCAATCACGATATCGTCCTCATCCTTTTTACAATCTTTGTAAAAAGGACTCATTATGGAAAGTTTGCTTAACGTTTACTTCACTCTGAAAGTATTCATCATCAAACTTCCTATACTTCGTGACGTCTTCCTTTTTATAATGTTGATCTTCCTGTGGAACTGTATGAGTAGATAATAGTTAGCATTCATTTTTATACGTGGTAGAGCCACGCTGCAGCTATAGTATGGTTGTAGTACGAATGGGTCCATGGACCACGCTCTCTCAGAATACCAGCGTCTCAGAATAATAGCAGTTTAATACTGCTGTGTTTCGTATAGTGAGTGTAGAGATCCGGAGATCCTTTTATACTGGAAACGAGGCATTCCATCTTAGTACTCAGGGGTGAGAACGCATCTGTGTTTTGATTCTTAATCGAGGATAATTGTATATATCTATGGGCCACATCATCCACTTACCATCAGGTGTACTGTGTGCTCGTATGTTACCCTTATTCTATAAAAAAAAACATCTTTTAATTTTTTTTCCAAAATTCCTTCATTTTATGATAACAAATTTTAAACATAGATGAGTAGATCCAATATGCAGTTTCCGAGTGTAAAGCTCTACAATTTTATTGATCTTTTTAAGTAAAATAGCGTTGTGTAAATATGAATATTTGTTTGAGAAAATACTTGACTAGTTAATGGATCGTTAGTATGATCCTACCATAGGTATAGTCCTTGTTTTTTATCAATCAAAATGTACCTAACATTTATATCACAAAAAATAAAATCGCCAATTAAAGGCGTATTGTATTGTGGCTACCAAATAGAATTCGTGTATTAACCTACTTTTAATGCTTACTACTCATTTAATAGTACAAATCAATTTTGAACAAGTATAAAAACTTTTTGTTAAAATAAATAATAGAACGAAATCCAGTTATTACTCATAAAAGTTTTCAAATGAGAATTCTACTCAAATTTTCTGCAAGGTATGAATACATTTGTCGATATTCATTTTTCCGGTAAAAGTTCAATTTTATAAATAACCTTGCAGAATAAACATGTTATTTTTATTTCAAAAGCTAACCGAACTTTAGTGTATGTCTTCAAATAAAATAAAAAAAGAGGAACTGGTTTGTTAACTTACTTTTTATTACATTTTTCCTATTTTTTAATGTTGTGCTCCCAATTCATTGCAATCTAAAATATCTCAATATACGGGTAACGAGTTGATCATTAATTCAGGGATATATCGAGAGATAACTTTATTCTGGTAGCCGACTGCTTTGTATGCCGCGGTTCGTGCGTCCGTCATTACGCCCTTGCCACATTATTTCCGTAACAATCTTCGCAATATATTTCTTATGTTCTTAAGTATAAGGGCATAGTGTTTGATAAAATTGTGTTTGCAACCTGGACCCGCTCGCTTTAATCTTATTTGTCGACCATTACGCCTAAATTTAAACTCTTCATTACCGAGAGCCGAGAAACTCGCGATAACAGGCAGATGAAATACAGGTAATGAATTTCGATAAAGGAAAGGTGTTCGTCGGTGTGTATATAAAAGTTAATAGAACCGAGAAACTTGTTTTGATGAAAAAGCCAATAATGAATTTGCTGACAGCGATGTTGCTGATGACACTGTTAGTCGTATAATTTATTACATATTGTGATTAATGCAAAGACAAGAAATATATGTATGCTTTTTCTTAAAGTGCCTACACCTATATAACAAAATGTTGACATACGTTACGCTAACACAAAACGTACAGCGGAATTTTTAATGCTATCAACTTTGCAAAAGTACAACTGTAATTAACCTGTATTAAAACTTGTGAATTTAGTTGAGATATCTTTTAAGCGATCAGCAATTATTTTATATTAATTAATTTGCTTCTTAATGTGAAAACAAGAAAGTAAAATATTTTTTATAATATTATGTAAATTAATGTTAAGAGATTTACATTTCCTGGAGTAAATATTTTAGTAGAATTAAGTTCGTTTTTATAATTATTTATTTTATAAATTTTAATGAATTGATTTTTGTATCTGTATTTTTAATTTAAATATGTGTTTTATCATCATCAACATCCATCATCATCACTGGTGAAAGTTCACTGATGAACAG
>DWHP01003508.1:0-13332 GCA_018247895.1 Parnassius honrathi
AAAAATAGACTGAAAATGACTTTTATTGACCGAACTTAGTGATCGCAGCGCCTCACTTATGGTGTTCATATTTCTGGAACACTGTTTTCTACGGCGATCGTTCTTCTGTTCTCTAACCTTCGTGCTTCTCCTGTTCTCTAACCTTCATGGTGTATTCTGTATTCTTTACTCTTTGGATTAATTGTTTTTTTTTAGTTCTCTAAGACTCGCAATGAAGTGTCAGACGTGTCCATAATAAATACAAATCTTCTTTTAGTTATTCGTAATGCTTTCAGCACTTTTATAATTGTTTCATTACAATTTTCGATTATGTTAATTTCGGGTGATATTTTGTTCGATCTAAATTCACCGCTGAAATATGGAGGAGGTGAGTTCGGAGGTTACCATATTTTTGTTGTGACACAATAATACGTGATGATTTTGCAATCGTTTTCACTTTCAGGATCTTAATGAGAATGAGTTAGAAGAACGGTTTTACTCTATGCTACATTATGTAGACGAATCACAAGCGAATGTGGCCACCAACCATAAGGATGTTGACCACATTGTGGACAACATACCTCAAAGCACTGTGCGCCGTTATTGGCGTACAAGTGGTGATCAGGCATTACAGAAAGTTAGCGCTGCTAAAGATTCCAATCTGTCCATAAACAAATCCTCAGTTTCTGAGAATGCAAAGACCAAAGACGAAAAATGTCAACCCACACCTCCGTTATCTGCAGATTTGTCAATATTCCAATCACCAGTGCCACAGTACATAAAGAAGAGCATAGAGATATTAGAAAATGATGAACCCTCTAATGTTGTGGAATTGGAAACAAGTGATGAAGATGAAGTTATTGAGGTTCAATTGCCACCAAAGCCTACCATTACCATTGATAGTTCAGATGAGGATGAAATTTCCGAAGTATCTAAGATCACCGAACTTAAAGACAAAAATAGTAACAGAGCCCCAGAAAATAAAATAAGCACAAATAGAGGTGATAGAGAGGTTTCAGCAAGTCCTGTTCCTTCTATTGTCTCATCGGTTTCTGATGAATTTATACGTGGTGACTGTATTGCACTTAACATCTCCTCCAAACGTCCAAATAATCAAAGTTTTGACTTCAGCCTTCATGGCTCTGACATAATGGACGAAAGTACTCCCCCTAAAAAGAAAAAAAAAAAGAAAAACAAGGAGGCTGCAACTTCTACCCCAGTAACAAGCACACAAGCATCTGTAGCTTCTGTGCCTAAAGAAGGAGAATACTTTGCAACACCCAAAAGTAAAGCCAGAAAAAAGAGACAGAAAAAAAATTATTCAGTATCTGAAAAGAGTATTCCAAATGCCGATGTTTATGATTCGGATAGTAATCAGTCTACAATTGACCTGGATAAAAATCATGATTCTTATAGTGTAACAGAGAGGAGTTTTCCAAGCACAGATGTCTATGAGTCTGATTCCAACCAATCAGAAAAAACGAGCCCTGCAAAACAAAACCAAAAAGGAATGGAATCTGATATTCGTACAACTTCTGATAGTAGCATTTGTTTAGAAAAACATGACAGTGTTGAACAGTTGCCTGAGGCACCAAAACAAAATAGCACTTTAACACAACAGCAAAATTTACCAACTGTAGATTTGACAGACACCACTTTAGACCAGACTGCTATCAATGAAAACATTGTTATGGCAAATGTAACAGGTTTTTCAGAACCAGAAGAATCAGGGGTCATTGACATTACACCTGAAGGTGATGCAACTAGGTTTGGTTCCACAAAAGTACCTGCCATTTTGTATGAAGATCTTGATTTCGATAATTTGAAGGGCAAAGATAAAGTGTGTAAAAAACGCAGATATTCTTTGACGACTCTTCGTGCCGAAATGGAGAAATTCTATAATGAGAGTTGGGGTGGAGAAAATTTCAATCATCGTGAGATACAAAAAAATATGTCCCGTAAGTATGAATATAATTAACGAAGTATGTAAACTTGTAATGCGTAGGATAAGACATACATTTATAATGGGATAGGTATAATATATGGATATATATAATAGAATAGGTAGATATTGCAGCTTACAACTCTGATGATAAGTTGTAGCTACTACAGTACCTTTTGTATCACTTATACACAGACAGGGACTAAACATCTAGGCTAACATATGGCCTAGGTTCAGAGCTAACTAGTTTTCGTTCATGTATTCATTAAATCCCTCACAAGTCCACTGCTGAACATAGGCCTCCCCCAAGACTTGGCACAAAGCATGGCCGTGAGCCACCTCCATCCATTGACTTCCTGAATGTATTACTTATTAGGTCTTACTCACTCCCATCTATTGAGGGGGCCACCCTACACATTGTTTACCCATAGGAGGCTACCACACAAAAATCTTTCTTCCCTATTGGTTGTCAGTTCTTTAAGCTATACAGCCAGCCCTATGCCACTTTAGCCTACTAATCAGTTAGCTAACTTGTTAATTTAGTAAAATAACAATAGCTCCTTAGTGTAATAAAGGTTTTCAGTTTATTATTCCTCTATGTAATTATGTCAATGTCTCCATGGCTTTGAAACATAGATCTGCAGGTCTATTAGCTGACAGCATATAGGATAGTACACTATAAGTGCATTGCATATGTATATGAGTTATGATAGCTTTCATAGAAAAGCTTTATAGCATACAATGTGATATACTACAAGGTGACTACCATTATGGTGTCAAATAAGTTATCAAAAAGGCCTGCTAATCTCTGAGTGTACCCACAACATAGGATATATATTATATTAACTAGAATATTATTAATTCAAGTGTAAAAATAATTGCAAGTAAATTTTTTTCAATGTGATAACTGAATGGATACAACACTGTTGACAAACATTACAACAGCTAATCAATAAACAATCAGAAGATAATTAAGACCCTTATCTTTAAGATATCCATTATCATTTTTTAATAATTTATTTTGTTTAGTAAGACAGTATAGACATTCTCAGTAATGGGATGCATGTAGACTGTTACTTTGTTTTAAATGATAAAGTGCAGTAAATATTTGTGAAAAAACATGGTTTATGGAAATCTTACTAAGATTAAATTTCTTTCTAGGCGACAAAAGTTTATGGGTTATTGACCCCAAAGATAGAATGCCAGGATTATCAAGAAGGAAGCCAACGTAAGTTAATCTTTTTATCTTAGAAGCACAATAAAAAAAGGGTTAGTGTTTATTCAAATAAAAAAGAGTGTTATTACATATCAAAAGAAGGCCAGGACAATCTGTCAATAACACAAGTGAAAAGTACAAAACAAAATTGGGGAGTAATTTGAAGAAGTAATTTGAATTGAGAAGGATTTCAGACAGAACTGGGGTCCTCTTCAGAAATTTTCACATAACAAGAAAGAGAGAAAAACCTTATGGGGGTCTAGTTCCAAAATAAAAACATTTCACATTTTGTTTTTTAGTTATAATATCTCTTGACAGTTTACCCTATTTACGTGATAGACATGTAGTCTGTCAACATGCATTAAAGCAGTGTGACAGAGTACTCCAGGCTCCAGGCTATGGTATTAAGAAATAAAATTCCAAATCTAAAATGTCAAAATTGTTTGTTATAAGATCATGGATCTCTAATTGCCTAATTGGTAAAAATTTGTAAATAAGTTCTGAACTTATAATATATCAAATAGAACTAACATGTGAGGACTCTCAACCATCCTGCTTTTTTTATGAGACAATCATCTCACGTATAGCCATTGTTATTCCCCATCAATGAATTAATAAAATAATCCCACAAGATATCTAATGTGCCTCATATTCCAAAAACCCCTTATTATAGCCCTTTATGCTATTCTGTTTCATTACATTAGTTAATAAAATGTTAAACATTAACAAATGTTTCACTTAAAATTGAAGCTAGCTTTTCACTTAAGGATGAATTACAATAGAATAGATTTTTTTAAATTCAATATAGATTATTAAATTATACTTATTGAAAGTCAATTTTATTTATAATTATAACCCACTGGTTTGAAAATAAAACACTATGCTGGGAAGAAGAACAAGCAAGAAATACAGCGGGATTTTTTTTAAACATGTTGAACTTGTTCACTTAAGTTTTGGGTTGAGACAATTTTACGCATTGCGTTTATTTTATTTATATATTTAAACTAACAACTATCATGACAGGAATAACCTAATTCGACAGTGTAGTTCTTTTCATGCATAACAAAAATGTGGTCATTAACTGTAACAAATTGTAAACAATCCTACCCTAGTGAATTCACTCAAGGTGCAACGGAATACGTCGATGCCTTCAGTCATTTTATATTCGCGTTAAGGGCACTTTGTCTAATATATTCGTGCGGGAGCGCGGCACGGACAGCAGCCGCGGCCGCTGCCGAGCCGTTTCCATGCGCACCCGTCGGGAACACAGACCAATCCGCCTCAATATACCGCTATTATATATTTTTCCTCTAAACATTTTAAAAATATATAAAGCAAATGCGAGATCTCGTCTTACCCTCAACTCGTTGTAGCCAACCATACCCATTATAAATAAAATTGGGTACATTAATTGGTACATATGGTAAACCCCATAATAGCTCATATAGGGTATCTAATAAATTTATTTTGAACACGGTCTGGCATTGTACTATACCTATTTTCGTGCGGCGACCATATTACAGCGTTACACTCCAGATTACTTCTTACCTACCTTACGACTCGACCCTTTGACTCGAGCGCAAAAAACCGACACGCTTCCGAGAGCGCACGAGGGCCACGCGACGCGACTAGAGCACCATGTACACACTCGTACTCGGCCTGTCTCGTGGTATCACGACGAGCGTGTACAGCCGCCATAAGAATTAAATATAATACTATTAATTCTTATGGTTATTGTAATAAAATACGAATGTAAATTATAAACTCTAGTTAGGTAGCAAAGAACCTTTCACTGCGGCGCTTCGTTTTAAAATGCCAAATTCTCCTGTGGGTGTACGCTGCACGCGGCTACCTTTGATGTCGCAGCGGCGCCTTTGACAAGATGCGGCGCGAACATACCTAAACGAACAGACTATATACTGCCTTTATTTTTATTTATTACATATAATAATTATTAAGGCTGTTACCTTAACTGTGATTGCGTAATTTATAGCAACGAAAACGTAAAATGTCTGTATTGTTTCAGCTGTAACTACTGCAATCGTCCGGGGCATCGAGATGATGTGTGTCGAATGAAACCGCCTATTTGTTACATGTGTGGCTCTACAGGCCACTATGAACCGCGCTGTCCTAGAAAAATTTGTGTTAATGTAAGTTACCTTTGCACTGGACCTAAAATACCAGAACCTTATAAGTGCGAGACATCTGGTATTACTAAGCCAGCCAAGTGTGACGATTAAGGTAAAATCTCCCTAAGCAAGAGATGCCCAAATTGAGCTGTAGACTTACAGGCTGATGATGAAGTAGAAGTTACTTTTTATCTTAACTGATACTTTCGTTTCCAATGTTTTGCTGGAGTTGTTTTGCTGTTTTGCAATGCAATATGCATTGAATTAGCAAAACTATTCCGACTTTATAGCTATTACAATTAACATTAAAAATAAAAGTATGTAATTCTATCCATAAATTTATGAAATAAGTCTGCATTCATTCTTACATCATAATTCATTACGGACTAGGCAAGCAGATTGGAAATCACAGTTTTTATATTATTTTCAATTGTTATCAAGAAGATACCGATGGTGCTGCCCACATCCTGTTCAATTTTCCTCTGTCACCCACGAGATGATATAGGATAGTGAATAATCTTACGCCGCCGTACATACAGTTAAATTTTAACTTTCAAGCTTATATGAAATACTGAATCAAATTTCAAATCCATACAAATAAATTACGACTTTACGGCTTTGAATTAAGACACAAAGTCATCATTTATTAGTTTTATAGTTTGATAATATTCTAAGTGTGAAGTAGTTTATTTTTAATAGTTTAATTAATATTGTAAATCTGCTTTGAAACAGTTGAATATAAGTTTAATAACAGTTTTTAAGTTTTAAAATATGAATCAAAACTGTTTTCTTTATGAACAAAACTTGCTATAATATAGCATATCCCTCGATTAATGCAATTTTTTTAAAATTATAATGTATAATTTCGCAATCGATTTGAAAACTTACCTTAAAAGTAAAACCAAACTATTTATGTACGCATTTTCTTTTCATTAAAACAGACAATTATAAGTCTAAGGTGTCGTACTAATTGGCAACGCTCATACGAGCATACGATGCGATTTCGTCGAACGACGAGACACATTTCTTTAGAGTGCCCTAATTGAAGCTTGCAAGTCATCGCGCGAGCTCAAGAAAAGCTTAATAACGATCATACGATGGTTTTGATCGTACGATCGTGTAATCAAAGATACACATCTCTTTTGAGTGTCCTAATTGGTCACGAGTCATCACGCGAGAGCAGCCACGCAAGTGATGAGGGGCGAGGGCCTTTTCAACACCATTATTCAAAGCAGTATTGCCCGACAGTAATAAACCATTGTTAAAATGGCGCCGTGTCGGTGAAGGCGGAGCGGCATCGCGTGATGGTTATCGGGCGAGCTATTAGAACACCTGTTGGACCATCGCACGATCATTTTCATCGTAATATAAAATCGCACCGCTTGCTGTTACGATCGATAGCCAAATCGGACGAGGCCTAATTTCATTTAAGCATTTAATTAATATATACACACATATGCATACAAACACGCAAACATACACATTTGTTTGGTTTTAATTTTTTTTTTTCATTTGTACTTTTTGCTAATCTTTACTTGTCTAGCCGACACTAATATTGTGAAGAGCGTCAACTTCTATGATACAGGGCCTGCCTAGTTAAAAGTCAGAAGTTCTAATATAATCTTATATGTAATATTATTAGATTAGAAATGTATTTTAATATATAATTTATGTGAATTCATTGTTACGCAGTAATCATCATCATCTTTAGTCTTTCTCAAGTCCACTGCTGAACATATGCCTCCCCCAAGAAATGCCACAAAGCACAGTCCTGAGCCACCTGTATCCATCGACTTCCTGCATGTCTTACCAGGTCATCACTCTATCTAGTGGGGAGTTGCCCTACACTAAGCCTACCGGTATGAGGCTGCCATTCTAGAACCTTTTTCCCCATCGGTTGTCGGTTCTTCGAGCCTATATGGCCGGCCCATTGCCACTTCAGCTTACTAATCCTTTAGGTTATGTTGGTCACACTGATTCTACTGCGGATATCCTCATTTATTAGTTTATCACGCAGAGAAACCCCGAGCATAGCCCTCTCTATAGCTCGCTGAGCGACCTTCAGCGTCCTAAATATATAATGCAGTAATAAATTATTATTATTATTTCAGTGTGGATCTCCAAACCACATGTATACCACTATGTGTCGAAACTGTTCTAATTGGAACAACATAAGATGCGCCGAATGCGGTCAGATTGGCCACCCCTCAAGCCATTGTCCCGATTTGTGGCGCCGCTATCATAATACGGTGAGATAGTTTAATTTTCCTTGGAAAAGAAAATACAAACTAGAAAAGAAAATTTTTCACTTGACTTTATCATTTATATTATTATTAATTTAGTGTATTCTTATTTACAGATCACCTGTAATACACCATTAGAGGAGAATCGTCAAACGAAAAAACATTACCAAATGTTTTGTAGTGGCTGCGCCCGACGTGGTCACCTGGTGCATACTTGCCGCCTGTCCCTACCATTTTCGGGTCTACCGATAAATTCCCCCTATGTTTCTTTATATCATCCCGTATACTTTTCAACAAATGAAAATACCAATCAATTTGGTAACAGTACACCTCAAAGAAACCGACAATTTGGTCGTTATAACACACAAGATTCAACCATTTCTTCGGCAACAATACAACATCGAAATGACAGAAACAAACGGCAGTCAAATTCGCCAATTTGTTACGAAAGCCATGCCAATAAAAAGAGAAACACATCTAATTCCGATGACACTGACTTACGGCGTAACACAAAAAGTCCAAAAAATTCTGTTCAAAGTTCTGAAAGAAAAACGTCGCAGAATTTTGATCATAATGAAGATACAAACAAAATTGCAAAAGAAACTAATAAATTATTAAATAACAATAGTGAACCGCCTAAAACAACTAATACTGAAGTAGAAAAAGCACCAGATTTCATTCCACTATCATCTACTAACCATGACAAAAAGGGACAAATTATTCAAGATAATGAAGTCTCAGATACAAGTGACATTGTAACGTCTGCAAGAATTTACATTACTAACGATATTATAGAAAAACTTAAAACAAAAGACGGAGAAGAGTGGTTAAAAAAATCTACGCAGAAAAACAATGTAACCCTACAAACTACAGACTTCAATTTGTTTATAGGCATTTTAGGGAAAGTTGCTGACCAAGAGGCTTTTCAGGCTGAACTTAGGGATTGGATTAAGAGCAAAGAAAATACTGGTAATGTTAAATCTGGTAATGATTTAGAAATTACGAAAGAAACGACAAATGAAGAAGCTGCACTGTGCAATAACATACCACGGAATAGATGCAATGTTTTGAGGAAAATTAACAAGGCATTAGAATTATTAAAAGAAGATTTAGGTGATCCTAAAGACATTTATAAAGAGTTAACTTATCTTCAAAATCATCATCAACAACTTCTTAAACAAAAAGAGGTCAGTCCGAAGCAGTTGTCAAATAATCGTGACAGCATTAATGTTATGTTAAAGAAATTAAATATGGTCCTTATTGGCCAAGCTGGTCTTGCCGATGGTTCAAAGCATTTAAGTGAATTATATTCTCTTCAAGAAAAGCTTACGAACTTCAGACAAAAGTATATACCCCCGCAAATGCGAGAAGAAATAGGGCAACATTATCATTGCATATTTACTGCAATTCCCCGAAAGGACTATCAAGAGTTGCTCAATAAATATTATGTGACTAAAGCGAAGCCAGTATTGCTTAGAAAGAAAAAGAACGATAAATCCATAAGGCTTAGTCCAGCAGTCCATGCAAAAAAGAAGTTTGCAAAGAATTGGCAAAAAAAAAGAAATGACACAGATCTTAACGGAAGTAATGAAATAATTGAGGATAGTAATGCCGCCGTTAGGAATCCTTTTGTTGAGCAAACGATAAATAGGTTAGTTTTTTATCACAGAAGACTTATGCGCGCTAAGCCGCACGACAACGTTCTGAACAAAACACGCGTCGAATTAGTAAATAAACTCAATTCACATATTTCTTCATTGGGGCAAAAAAATAATATGTCGCCTAACGCGATGCGGAAAATGAGGAAAAAGATGAAGATAACACAAGAACAAGCACAATTGTTCTTGACAAATGTATAATTATGTCTCTTAAGCACTTAAGTCAGGCGTATTAACGTCATTGACCGAGCTAGTGCACAGGAAAATACTGGATTAGTAGACAATGTATGATTCTATTTTAAAATGGATTTACAGTAATGTCTCTTTTCCAGTCAGATGTATTGGCACATTTATTGTGCATGTGAAATAAACTTAGTGTAAAGCATACAATTTTTTTGTTTTTACTCATATAGCCCTTTACATACTTAAAAAAGAATATGTCTCTTGAAGGTTACGGTTTAAGTATTATTATACTGATTTCATGTTATTGATTTAACTGGTTGACGGGAAAAGTCTCGGTTATATTATATTTAATTTTTATGGCTTTTAAAAATTATCATAACAGTAGAATTGGTCAGATACGGTACGTATCCATAAAAAATTAACCACGAAATCTACGTCTAGCGTACACATTATAAGTTGCGGCATATTATATTGCTCAATGTATTATATTAATATACTTTGAGTGGCGGTCTGCGCTATTGTCTTGTAGTCACATATGCTGTCGATAAAATACTTAAAAAGTTAAAGTTACATATACATCCCACTGCTGGGCACAAGAATATTTCCGAGATTAATTTCCACCGCGCTGCCCCAACGAACGAGCCAGGGAACTTGAAATGTCTTCGAAATATTATTTTTTGTTTATTATTTTTCATACATGCAGGTTTCCTCACGATGTTTTCCTTCCGCCGAGCACGTGATAATTCACAAAATACTTAGCTCATTAAAAATGGATTGAAATGCTTCTCCGACCATTTTATGACTCCAAATGACATTTTATTACTGTCAGAGTGTTGGTACATCCTTCATATTGTGAAAGATAATTTAAACATTTTAAAATAAAATCAATAGAGGTTTAACGCCATATATTAAAACTTCATTAATTTTCCGTATATGTTACACTACTCTATGATTCTTAAAGACATATCTTTGTAAGAGCGTAGCCAAGGTTGCAAAGAAAGTAAAAGCCTTTCATTTTTCAAAAGTATGATCAACTTATATCAAAATGACAAAGATACCATCGGTTCAGACGGATTTGGCTTCCATGTCGGTTAAGACCGTCTAGTGGCGATTTTCCCTAGTTAGCGGTAATTGGCATAGAATTATAGATACGAATGCCTGTGTGAATAAATGTGTATACGAATACCAGTTCCTGTAAGAATTTAATATTTGTATCCTAGCTCTCAGAATTTCAGTAATAAATAAGTCCAATTGGTATCCTTTGAGTACGGCACTCAAAACCTACACATACACTTTATAATATTAGTTTTTTTTAAATAATAATTAAAACAGAAGCGAACGACTATTCTTGCTTCTTAGCAGGCAGATAATATCTGCTACTTTGTAGAACGTTATATTAGGACACTTGCTTAGTTATAGATAGGTATTTTTAGAAAGGCTTAATAAAACACCAAAGGATGACGATTTCTGTAAGTGGCGAAGACCAGCATATGATGTTTATTACCCTCCAAGACCTAGACAGACTTCCCAGCATATTTTGAGGTTAGTTTTTATTTTCATCAAGCATAACTACAAAACGTGTACAATACTAATGTACTTATCAAATAGATAGATTAATGAAGAATATACTTATTTCTACCCTGTATGAAATAATTGAGATTTAAAACACTTATAACTTTTTAACTTCCCTCGAAGTTATTGGTTTCACCCCGATTTTCGAAAATCCAGTTTTCATCAGATCTCGACGTTTTGAGATCCCAAGAAGCTATTTTGACTAATTTCACGTGGACGTCCGTACGGCTGTGTGTGTGCGTGTTTGTGTGTGTTTGCGCGCGCGTGTGTTTGTGTGTGTGTGTAAGTATGTATACCTTTCATAACTTTTGAACGTCTTGATCGATTGAGATGCGGTTTACGGCGTTCTAAAGATCTCAATATGGAATAGATTTGGTGACAATGTGGACTGATTCGGACGAGTTGATTTTGAATAACTTTTAAACAGCTTTACCGATCGATTTTAAGAACTAATCAGCTCTTAACCTCACAAAATTACGTCGAATGCCGTTTGGAAAATAAAAATGGGTTCATTTGTTCGTGAGATATCGAAGGAGAAAGAATTAGAAAAAAACGTTTTTCTTAACATAACTTCGAGATTTCACAACATAATTTTGTGAAATTTGGAGCGCTTTGCATTTGAAATTAGCGGGAAGTTCCAGGGATGGCCTGCAGGGTCAACCAATTGTTTTGTTCGAACGTGGTACAATCCCAATACAAGGTGATCACTGTACTAAATCAATCGCATTTTTTGATTAACACTACATATATCGCCATTTGTGTCAATTGACAAGAACTATAATGGTTTTATTGTTCCGCTGATTGCATTGCTATCTTCGTAGTTCTACTGAAGTCGTTGTAATTCTTGTTGTACGATCTTTCCCGATAGACAGGTCTTCGCCGAGTTGACCTTACATAAGTTTTTTTGCAGAATCGTAGAAAATTACGTAACACAGTAATAATATTATGTTTATGCAGCCCAACCAAATACATTTGCACTCCAACATAAAAATAAATGGTTTCTTTTCCTCTCCCCTAACCCTTGGCTGTTTGGTATCCCCTGCTGAGGGCTTCCATCTTGTTGAACGTTTACTTATTTATATATCTTAGTATATTTAATATATATTTATCGTTTCCTTTATATAATTGTTCAGCCCAACCAGGTGAGAATACTGTATAAATACCCCAATAATAATAATATTATTTATTTCGCACAACAAAAAATTTATTGTCTGTTGCATCATTCATTGTATATTTATACATGACAAAACATATCTAATATACTAGCCAATTCTATTTATTTGATTATTTATGTTGAGGGTGGACAAATAAGAAGTTGATCCTTAGGTACAATGCAAAAATGCGCGCCGCACTTGTACCTTATTCACTCAAGTATGTAGGAGACCGCTTTAATCACATTCAAGGGCATGATTCACCTAGTCCTTGGGTAGTAATATTTATAGCCGGGTCTCCAGTCTCCACCAAAATAAAATTGCCAACTTTTGTGTCGTCAACACTTGGTGAGAAAAGTATTTTTGTTGGGTTGGCAACAAAAATTGTTAACAAATGTCGGAAACCTTATTTCCGTTTTTAGCGGTAAACATCTAAAGAATACGCTTGTTGTACATATTTATTCGCTCTGTGGGTACGCTTACATTTGGAAACATTAGTTGACAATATGTTTGTCATATAGACGAACTAATTAACCGACACGTTAATTGATTTGTATCAAACACAAAGTACCTATGGGATGTTCATGCGTGGTAGAGCCACGCTGCAGCTATGTTATAGGTCGGCTCGACCGGTGAAGTACCACGCTCTCACAGAATACCAGCGCAAAATAGCAGCTTAATGCTGCTGTGTTTCGTGCGGTGGTTGTAGAGAACCGGAAACCCATTTTACTGGAATTGAGGCATTCCATCTTAGTCCTCAGGGGTGACAACGCATCCGCATTTTGATTCTTAATCGAGGTTAAATGTAGATGTTTATGGGCCATAGCATCCGCTTACCATCAGGTGGACTGTGTGCTCATTTGTCACCCTTATTCTATTTAAAAACAAAGTAATGTAAACGATGAAAATTACAAAAATAAAAACATGAAAAGGATGTATAGAAAACTTGTTTTCGATGTTTCATTATCGTGTTTTTAGTTTTGTAATTTTGATAACTACCGGCGATGCTATAGAGCTACACGAAATTGAAACACAAAGGAAAATAAAAAAAGACAGATTATATATTTTTTTTAACAAAAAGGAATTATAAGATGAGAATATAAGCATTGGGTTATACAAAACTAGAGGAGCAAATCACATTACCGCGCGTCGAAAAAAATGTAACCACTATCCAACCGCGACGAAGTAGCTTTGAAATTACTAAACATTTTAAATAAACATACATCTGTATCGCTACACAAGTTGCGGAAGCAATACCG
>DWHP01003509.1:0-13332 GCA_018247895.1 Parnassius honrathi
CATCGACGATAATACGACACGTGTTTCGCCTCTACACGAGGCATCTTCAGGTGATGTTGACTCTACGGCGGCTGACCTCTAAGTGAAACCTAAATGTAGTTATGTTAGCCCTACCATATACACATGTTATTTGAATGAGATGCTAAAAAATTCTGTTTCAAATGGTTATATATAATTTTTTTTCAGGAATTGCTTGTGGAACACCGTCGGGAAGCTCAGTGCATGCGTCGAGCATGTGATATCTGTGGTCAACTTGTGTTAAGTATCGCGCAACATATGCGTCACATACATAAGCAAGCTGTCCCTCATAAATGTCCCACTTGTGGTAAAGAGTTTCCTATTATAGCCCGCCTTAAAAACCATATGTAAGTCTGAGCTTTTTCATTTTTAATCGGAAAAATATAACATTAAAGTAAAATAAACCTAAAATTGCAGAGCACCTAAAATTAGCTTTTACCAGAAACTAAGTAATTTCTGTTATTTCGTTTTCATTTTAGGGACTGTTATTATTTGTGTTTAAAGTTAAAGTCTATAATCGAAAAATATATATTTTCTGGCTAAATATCTGTCTAGCTAGGCACCACCCTCTTACCTATTTCAGTCATCATAAAGCAGAGTGTGCACTACCTCTGTAGCCTATTCCTTTTTATTTGAAGTTGGTTGCACGTGTCCGTGGCCTGCAGTAGCCACTTATAATCAGATGGACTTTCAGCTCGTTTGTCATTTATGCTTAATTAAAAAATGTCTAAGCGGACACCGCTCATTTTGTAGTTAAGGTCATATCATCATTTTGTGGTTTTCAAACATTAATTGCAATGGACTGTAAGTGATTTAAGTCTAGATATCATCTGTGTTTATTAATAATTCATATATTAATTTGTCGATAGGTTAGTGCATACAAACACCTTCAATTTTTTCTGTGACCTATGCCCATACAAGTGCAAACACAAGTATTACCTGGTGATGCATATGCGTACACACACTGGTGAGAAGCCATACAAGTGTCCGCATTGTCCCGCAACTTTTGTTAACCCTTCTAATTTGAATAAACACAAACTTACGCATCAGGAGAAACAATTTAAGGTATTGTGCTATATGAAATTTTAATTATATTTCTTTGAATTTAATTATAAGACGTAATGTTACTTGGCCATGTTTTGGAGGCTTCAATATGTAGGTTCCTTATCAACCCATCCTGCGCTCTATTGAGAAGGGGCAGGGCTCTGTTGCAGTGCAATGGGGACCCCTGGCCATTGTGGGCTGCTATGTCTCCTAACAGGTCCCTTGCCGACTACGAGGCGTACTTAGACGAGATGGCGAATTATATTCGCGAATCTTAACCTCGTCCTTTGATTGCTCTAGGAGATTTTAACGCTCACATAAGGGCGTGTGGCAACTCTAGAGACGATCCGAAGGGAGAGACAGTGATGGTATGGGAGGCTGGGCTGGACCTCCGATTAATGAATCAGGGGTCCGTAAGCACATGTGTCCGGTTGCAGGTGCAGTGGAAATGTTGTCGGGCTGGCGAGTGGTGGAGGAGGCGGTCACATTGTCTGACCATCGTCACATCGTATTCGATGTCACACTTCGACAGCCCGACCGTAACCCCAGTCGCCGAGAACGCGTTGGTGTCTTAGGCGGCTCGATCGAGACAAGCTCGAAGCCGCCATCGTCGCGTCCTGGCCAGAAAATGCCGAAGAGGTTCAGTCCGATCCTGAAGTGGAAGCGAACTGGTTTCGGGGTACGAGGGTGCAAATTTGCGACCTGTCTATGCCCAAAATCTGTTCCTTCAAGCGCAGAGCAGTGTACTGGTTAGCGGAAATCCGTGCGCTCTGATTGCGGTGTCGGCGTCAGTACACTAGAGCCTGAAGGAGAAGAAGGCGAGCTCTGCCTGAAGAGATAGCTAGACTCTACAGGGCATACCGAGCGGCTACAAAGGCGCTACAAATAACTATTAACAATGCCGGGTTTCGGTCTTGGAAGGAGCTTCTGGAGGGACTCGATAAAGATCACTAGGGGCGTTCATACAAGATGGTGTTGGGTAAGCTCCGGCCCTGGTCGCCCCCTTTGTCGGAGACTCTCGATCCGGATTTTCTGGGAAGGGTGATCGGCACGCTCCTCCCAGAGGACCGGTCAAGTCCCTCAGGTCACCTGCCATCTACATGACAGTGGCAAGATGAGATGGGAGTGACCGTCGAGAAGCTGGAATAAGCCGTTAGTCGCTTGAAAGCTCGGAACTCAGCACCGGGGCCTGACGGAGTCCCATGCCGTGCCCTAGTGCTGAGTCTGGTTGCCCTGGGGGATAGGCACAGACAGATGTTTACCAGTTGTCCGTCTGAGATTGGCAAATTGTTCGAGAGGATAGTTGCCACTGGGCTCAATAGACATATGTCGCGTATCGGTCCCGATTTGGCTGATAGCCAGTTTGGGTTCCGATGGAAGCGTTCCACTGTAGACGCGAATAAGCGCGTGCGCTCCCTGTTAGAACAAACAGTATCCCAGGGTGGCGTGGCGTTGGCGGTTAGCCTTGATATCATCAACGCCTTTAATTCCCTACCATGGGATGTAATCAGGTGGGCACTGGCACATCATCAGGTGTCCCCCTTACCTGCAAGGTATAATTGGGGACTATTTGGGCGACAAGTACATCCCTTACATGGGGCAGGATGGTAGGAAGATCCGGAGGGAAATCAAGCGTGGGGTTCCACAGGGCTCGGTGCTGGGTCAACTACTGTGGAATCTCGCATATGATGCGGTTCTGCAAGTTGACCTCCCGATGGCGTTAAATATCGTGTGCTATGCCTACGACACATTGGTGATCGTCGGCGGGATAACTTTCGAGAGGGCCAAGGAGCTCGCCCAGTTTGGGGCGGAAGTCGTGGTCGCCAAAATCCACGAGCTGGGCTTCGAAATAGTGCCTAACAGGACTGAGGCTCTATGGTTTCATAAATTACCACGGGGCAGGGAACCACCCAACTGCGTGGGTGGGTCTGAAGTCAGAGTGGGGAGGTACATGAAGTACCTAGGCCTCCATCTAGACAGTCGCTGGGGCTTCGAAGAACATTTCGAGCACCTAGTCCCCCGGATTGAAAAGGTGGTATGCATAGACTGCTACCCAATCTAGGGGACCGACAGAGGAAGTACGTCGCCTCTACGCGGGAGTTATACGGTCCGTAGCTCTGTATGAGGCGCCTGTATCGGAAAAAAGGCTGGCCATTAGACACTGTAGAACTAAAATCTACAGTGCAGCGGAGGATGGCCATATGGATCGTACGAGGGTATCGCACTATATCCTTTGAGGCGGCGACTATCCTGGCTCGCTTTCCACCACTAGATATACTGGCGGAGATGGACGCGAGGGTCTACATCTGGATTTGTGCCCTTCGCCAGAGAGATGGTAGTGAGCCAGAAGAGGCGCTCGAATCAGTTGAACGGCAGGAACTGCAAAATGCCCTGGCGACATGGTGCACTCGACTAGATGAGCGCTATGAATGCAAACGCGTCATTGGAGCAATCCTGCCGGTCTTCTTAGCCTGGATGCATTGACGAGTAGAAAGACTCACCACAACGAGAATTACCGGGCACGGGTGCTTCGGTGATTACCTGGTAAGATCGGACGCGAGGCGACGGCGAAGTGCTTTCGCTGCGGAGTATGGGACCAAGACTCCGCTTCTCACACGCTCGCGGTATGCCCGGCGTGGGAACAGAAGCGGACGATTCTAACCGCATTGGACGGAACCTCTCCCTGCCAGCAGTCGTGTCGGCGATGCTCTGCGGGGACTCGGTGTGGAGGGCCATAGCCACCACCTGTGAATCCATTATGATTCAGAAGGAGGCTTCTGAGCGAAATCGGGAGAGAGCGGATCCCGTTCGGATACGACGTCGCCAAGGCGTTAGTCACGGCTCTCCTCTTGAAAACGGTGTTCCACTACCAGAAACGGGACCTCCGGGATTGCAGACGCTCGGGGCGTGGGCCTCGAACGCCTAATTATGTAACCCCCGAGGAGGACGAGACTCGGAAGTGTTCTCGAAATATCGTGGTAGCACTGCGAAAGTACTGAAGGCGGCAAGTATTGCCCCCGGGACGTGCTATTAGTGTAGCAAAGCGATGGAGGGGCTTCGGTTGCGTTCCGAATGGAGATCCCGGGATCCCTCATATGCCTACGCTGATAGTGACCACCGTAGGGTTTTAGCAGGTAGGAGTCCGGCAAAGCTTTTTGTTACCCCCGCAACGAATGGTATCCATGAGGATTATTTCCCCACGAAAAAAAAGGATTAGCCATTTTCACGTAAAGCGTCACATCGAGTGCGCCCTAGATACACGTATCTTTTTATTTGATAACCAATTTTAATTCAAAACACTAAATGTTAGCCCGAGCTTATCTTAGCAGATAATCGAAAACCATAGCCATATTTGGTCTAGCGCCTGTGGAAATTAACGTGCACAAGCGCACTGAAAAATATTTTACGATTTTATTATAAGACGAATAATTGGTCGATTTCGACCACGACGACAACTAGTGCCAACCTAACAAACATATACAGGATGTATTATTGCGGTCAGAAGTTTTATCCATAAAAGCCATATGTACTTCCTACGTACTTGTTCATGATAAAATACTTACGGTGATAAGTTGGAAAATAAGTTTTAATCTAATATTTGCGACGTAGTTGTATTAAGTATTGTGAATCTTTTGTTCCAGTGGGATCCGAAACCAGAATATTTGACTTAACATGATAGGTATTAAAGGTGGAATATAAACAAAGATGATGGCCAAATCCTCTAGACAGCAGGAGATTATATTGATCTCGCTGGCCGGTCGATTAGAGTTCGCAGTATCAAACGTTTTGCTCTTTAAACACCGTTTCCTAACGATGGTCTAGGTAATTTAACCATACTGCGTGACGCAAAGGAGGATAATATGTTTATCTACTTATTTATGTACGTTTGTCCATTTGTGGCGCTCTTAGAGACCGAACGCTTGCTCCGATTTTGATGATTCTTACGTCAATCGATTTTTTTTAATCTTGTGGGTGTCACTAAAGACATGACAGTAATCAAAATTCAATTTGGGGAAAACCAGACGCTATATTGTGAGCAAGAAAAAAAATTAAGTCGACGAATGATATGTCATGTGGGGTATCATTGAATAGATCTTTGAAAATCACCTTTAGGTTTCTCTAATAATTTTTAGTTTTTGAAGGCCATTTGGGATCTATAACCACTTAAAGTTCGTTGCCAACAATTCTCACTTAAAATTTCAAACTTATATAATCTTAATTCTCTCGTAAGGTCTCATTTAACGTAATTAATAATTATTCACTTTTCAGTAAACTGTTTATTACTCAGTGAGTTTTTTTTAAATAATGTATTTAACTCTTAAGCTTTTATATTTAGTGTATATAATGATTATTACTCATTGAGTTTTTTTAAAATAATGTATTTAACTATTAAGCTTTCATATTTGGCGTATATAATGATTATTATTAGTTGCCTAGTGTTATTTCAGTACTGTATATGATAGTCATAGAATACTATAATACACAATAGAATGGCTGTCAACTTTATTTTGTACGAGGATTGGCAAACCCGATTCGCCGTGTTGACAGACTGAGTAAATTTACATATTTTAGACTTTTGATTAATGTTCAAGATCATCATTTAAAAAATCCTTTAAATTTTAATACGTATTTATTTGTAAATAGGGTGCAATTTGGCATTTTCTAAATAATTTGAATGAGAAATTTGGAAACGATTATAACGTCAAAACACATCTCGTGTTGAAATTTATACGTGTGAATTAACATGTTAGTGACATTTTAGTGGCTACGCTGGATCCGCCCACTCCCCCGTTCTATTATGTATGTATTGTAGTATTCTATGATGATAGTCATACATTTTATTATATTGCTAATATATAGAATATTCTTATTTGTTTAGTGTATATTATGTGAAAAAGCGTTTCGCACCAACTCAGCACTACGAGAACACCACAATGCTGCGCATATGAATATTAAGCATACATGCAACTTCTGTGGGCGAGACTTTTGTTACAAGTGAGTTTACTTTTTTTTAAAATTAAACATTTGTATTTTGTATTGCATGGGCATAGAAATAATATTTTTAATATATAATTTTTTTAATTGATTTTTATAAAATAATAGTAGCAAAGCTATTAATAATTCTGCTCATATCAACTGTATTAAGTTTAAAATGTTTGTGTTAGGATTTGTTCACGAATCACGATTTGAGCCCACGCCTTTAAACGTCCCATAACCACGGGGTTCCTTACTCATCACAAATTGCAGCCCGCTAATTATTTTTACCAAAACAAAAAAGAAGTCGCGGGGCGGGTCGTACGACGGATCTTGCGGTTGACAGCGGGTGCAAGCGTCGTACCACAAAACTGTGCTTGCGACGATAAGCGAGGCTGATCACTCAGTTTGCGACACTTAAGTGACAGTCGCTATTGCGAGACGTTTATTAACTTTCTCTGAATAAATTTAATTTTTAATTTGTTTATATTTAATATTTCCTTTGTACATGATTCCAGATCAGACTTGAGAAAGCACGAGATCCGTAACCACAATCGAACAAAGAGAGACTATTTGGGAGGGGAGCCAAGTTACAAACAAGCAGAGAGGTTACAGAAAACACAGGAGGACAGCGAGCTCATGGATAAATGGCGATTGCAGCAACAAATAGTTGTGAACCAGCCGGCCCCCTTGCAAGCCACTTTTATTGATCAGGGCAAGGAGTTCATACAGACGCACCAAACAGTGTATTTCTCCGACGTCACTGCGATAATACAGCAACCGCAAATTGGTATGTCATATGCATTAGTTAACTCATGGTATCCAAACTCAGCTGTAGTGATTTTTATTGGAATCTATTTACTGTAATAAGATATGCTATATTACGCTCCGGCTACACGTGTTGCAAATAATTTGCGCAAATAACATGGTGCACTGCACAACGTCCACACGATAGCGTCTTGCACGCACAAACAATTTGTACAAAGGTTGGAAGAAAAAGTTTGGCGTTCATACGCCGTCTTAACGCTTACTTACTTGTGTAACTTTATGCTGCATACAGACTGATGAAACATAACATGTAATGTAACGTGAAAGGAGCGTTTCATCGGTGTGGACGGAGTTTGTGCACGAACCGAACCTGTACCTACTCGCGTCTGTTTCCGGCATGTGCGCGAATTTAGCGTCAGACTGCTGAGAACATACAAAGAGAATGGAATGTGACCACCATTTGCTCTATCTGTTGAGGTATAAGTCTTAAGAAAACACCGAATACGTCGGCGTTGGTAGCGTACAGAGTTGTACGCACAGAGAGCTGATGCAAAATTATTGACTGCCATGAGATATCAGCAAGTTTTCAGTTCGTGTTTTCGCGCGTCTTAGCACAACCTGTCCACACTGGCGCTCTGAGCTCACTACGCTCCCCTTTATGTTCGTTTAAAAACCGTCAAATCACGCATCGGTGCGCGCGCGACTTGAAATGCTCGTAGCGTACGCATGAAATGCGGTTCGCGCGCTCGAGGCGTACCGACTATGAAAATTTGTTACAAAGTGTGCATATTGTATGATACTTTGCACTAATGTAGACGGCAAATTCTTTCATTTCATGTTATGTTGCGTAAGTGTGTACGTGTCGTTAGTTTCTGCAAATTAAGCATTTGTGCGAGCCACTTGCACGGTATACCGTTTTACCGGGTTAACGTACATGCTTGCTTGTGCGAATTAGTACTTGTGCAAGTAAGATTGAGCGTGTAGCCAGCCGGGCCTTAAGTCTTTAGAGGGGTGATACTGCAAAATAGCAGTAAAATGCTGTTTCGTATGGGGATCGACGAGAACCAAAGACTCCTTTTACTAATATCGAACATTTCATCTTACTTGTAGGGCTAAAAATGTATCATTCAAAGAAAATTATAATCCATGCTGATTTTGAAATATCAAATGTCAATTTATGACTTTAATATTACTTTTTATACTTGACAAATGTAGCGAGTTATTCAGCATATTCGATGACGTCATCATTAGTAAAAGTTTGAAAGATAAAGTTTACATACCGAATTGCGAGTCTGTCGAAGGAGACATAATAAAAAAATCACACAGTTCATGGGTATTGGCTTTGCGCTTATCAACCTCTCTTGTCCAGCGTTTTGTGCTTCGGGCAATGCTTTCAATTAAAAACTGTTAAATAACATTTTAGTGATGAGATGATGAGAAAAAAAAATTAACAATATACATGCATGGTATTGTAATAATCTCGTTAGAGTAGTTATAATTTGTTGTATTTTATATAATAAAGTGCAATAAATTAAAAGTCACATACTGCACTGTGTACATAAACATCTGTGTACTTGGTAGAGCCGTGCTACAGCTATATTAGTGCTATAGTTATAGCACGAATGGGTCGGCTCCACTGGGGAAGGATGGGGAAGGACCACACTCACAGAATAACAGCGAAAAATAGCAGCTTAACACGGCAGTGTTTTGTATGATGAGTGTAGAGAACCGGAGATCCCTTTTTACTGGAAACGAGGCATTCTATTTTAGTTCTCACGGGTGAAAACGCATCTCCATTTTGTTTCGTAGTTGAGTATAGATGTAGATGTTGATGGGCTACAGCAACTATTTACTCGCAGTTAACTCGTTTGTCACCCTTATCCTATATAAAATAAAGAAAAATACACTAAATTCTATTTTATTTATAGATGCATTTTAAATCTATAAATAACTTATTTTTTCAGCTCAAGCACAAACAGTGGAAATAACATTGTGAGTATGACTTTATTTTATCATTATATTATATTGCATTATTTATTGTGGAAAAGAAATACTTGCATACTCTAACTCTCTTGATAGGGCATTTGTCTGGGGCAGCAGAGGACTATAAATTGATGAACAAACTCATACTGGGTGTGGTAATAGTACAAGGAAAAACATTTCATAAATCTTGTTTCTCTCGATGCAATCGATATGGGCAGTTAGTCCATCATTAGACTGTTTATGCGCTGAGACAAAAATTATATATAACAATATCTTCAACTCTGAATAAACCTTAAGCAGACGATATGATATGTTCTTCTTAATATTCTCAGAAATAAAGTAATGCCTTCTATATTAATAGAAATGTAACTTGAATTTGAAATATCAATCCCTTTTTGTCTGATTCTCATTAGTTTTTGCGGTAGAAAATATGAGATATTATATTTCGCTTCATGTTATAATATAGTACATAATCCAACCCTAATCAAAAGACATTTTAGAATACTAATAAATTAGGTTGATGCATAAATCCATAGCATTTTTAATAAGTTTTTTAAATATTCTAGAATGATATGGAATTTGCAGTAAACTATTATCTAATAGTATTATTTCATTCATGTAGAAGCCGTGTAAGCATTTCCACTGCTGCATATTGTCCCATGGGTGTCGGAAAAAAAACTATGATGAAATCCACACTATGAGGCTATCTATGGGGGAAGCCTATGTGCTAGAGAGTGGACTTGTATAGGCTGTAATAGATGATTATTTTAAACTGAATAAATAAAATAATAAAGAGCCGAGCCGCAGATGGTTAGCGCTCGCTGTAAATTTCACAGTACGGTAAGTTCGATTCCCGTCGGCACCAATGAAATTGTTAATTTGCAATTTTAAGTGCCGATGCTCGGCGGTGAAGGAAAACATTGTGAAAAAACCTGCATGTTTGAGAAATAAGAAAAAATATATTTCGAAGATATGTGAGGTTCGCCAATAAGTATTGGGGCAGCTCGGTGGACACTTACTTGCCATAAAACCCTCGCAAAAATGAGGGGAGGCCTGTGCCCAGGAGGCCAAAAGAAATAAAAAAATAAATAAAACATTTATTTCTCAATAAAACTTTTTCATAAATTAGTGGTTATGATATGAGTGTTTATTTTATTTTACAGGCCCGAAATAGTTATGAAAAAAGATGAAGTAAAGGTATATGAAGCGGATCAGACGATAGGATATTTTTAAAAGGTTGCATTAATGTACAAATATGCGGCATGTTCAGTGTGTAATCAAATGGAAATTTTTTGCCTTATTTATAATGATGTGAAATAAAGTATTATCAAATCCGTGTAAACCTAATTCTCTTTAAAGCAATTTTGTTTATGTACATATACTTTCATTGCAAATTCATTTACTATTTATAATTTGATTTCTACATAAATATTATGAGCTAGTGCTTGACTACACTACCAGCTATTGGTAAGTAATGTTGAAGCATTTAATGGTAAATATCTAAAAGACAGTGTGTCATACATGGTCCTACTGGCGTAACAAAAGCTTCATCAGTCTTGCCTTAAAGACGTCCGATGAGATTGTAATCGGGCGAAAAAACAGACACCGGTGGATTATTCCACTCTTTTTCTGTATACATTACGAAAGACGAAGCAAACCGTTTGGTTCAAATGCGTAGAATATCGACAACAAAGTGGTGAAGCCCCGTCGACCGCCTAGCTGTCTGATGGTTGAACGTGGAAGGAGGAATTAAGGCATGTAATTCTTGCGCACAATCTCCGTAATGCATCCTATAGAATACCGAGAAGCTGATATAATATAAGTAACATTTTTTTAAATATTTTTTTTTAGTTTTTTTTTTGTAATATTAGATTATTTGACTTGACTTGAGATTTTATTTGACTGAATTCACATTAAAAATAATTTACATTTATAACATGCACAGTATGACAAGTGGATATTTTAAAATTATTTATAATTGCTACCTATTTACGCGTTGCGTTTTGTACAACAACGAAATTAAAATGTAGGTACATATTATGTGAATTCTAAAATGAAATTTGTATTATTTTTTTGTGCGAGCTGCTATGTAAGAACAAGAAACCAAAACAAAAAATAAATAAGAACGGTTACTGTGACCATTTTGATCTATTATGATCGCTGGTATGGTAATTTCAAATGTAACAGTGAACTATTCACTGTTACATTTGAAATTAATTGAGTTATTTACCTATAAGCATTATCACTTCCTTTGGGCTAAGTATGTACTTTCCCAGTTACACCTATGAAAAATTGATATTTTCTATGATATTTTTTAAACGAATAATATAAGAGGGATCGTGACCATGTCAATGCTTTTTTCTTTTTTTATGTTCATTAAATTGACCGTGTATATGATCGTCTCGTGTGTGTCCAAAGAGGCGACGGAGGGCACAAATCTGATGGGCAGCAGCGTTTTCCTAATAACATAAAAAAATGGGGTGGCCAACCTGCCTGCCAAGGCTCGCAATTAATTTTTTTTGTTGCAATTTGAAAATGGGTGAGGTACATGCTTGACTTGTAAGCCTTTTCGAAATCCGAATTGTCTTTTAGATGAGACATTATTCCTTTGCAAAAACCATTACAAATTATTTTTTATTAGATGCTCCAAGATTTTTGTAGGGGTACACGAAAGGGCTCATAGATTTTTAACATTAAAGGTCATTGCTAGACTTACGTGGTTTGGGAATGTGCAAAATGATTTGGGATTTCCGTTCATCAGGAGAAGCACCAGTAATGTAAATATATTTAAAATACGTGGTCAGTAATAAAATTTTAGTGCTCTCACTGTTATTAATTATAAAAGAATCAGGAATGTCATCTACCTGGCGTAGAGTCTTAGACCATTGAGATCAGTTAAACAACTCCTGAGAAGAAAAGGGGAATCAAATTTATCACGTGTTTGTAAAGAATCTAAATTGAAAACTAGTTGAAAACCTGTTTTGCGGACATAATATTGCCCCTGTGTCTGTTATTAATCAGTTTCTCTTCATAGTTTTTGTGTTATTTATTTGGCTGAACACTCTTTCACACTCTGCATTTGAATTTGGAAGAGCCAAAATGCTGAGCATAAACTGGGAAATCAAACTAAGCTTTTCAAACAGCTTCACCTGTATTGTATGTAATAAGAAAAAAAATACGAAGTTCAAAAATTTTAGTTGATAAAAATGCTTTTTAAATTGTGTCAAAATACATCTGGTTGTTGGCTTGTATCTAAATCTTTGTTTAGTTTCGTTACTTTTTGCCATTGATCATCTATTTGTTGTAGCTCGGCTAAAGCAGTTGGTGTCAATCCAATCCAATAGGTACCAGAAAATTTAAATGACACATAATGCCTGTATTCCGAAATAGAACTTAGTATACTGGCCAATGCAAATGACGTTATAAATCGACGCAATACTGGCTTAGACCATTCAAATGGTCTAATCGTACTGGTGATTCGTTTCAAAACATTGGCCAGTATATGACATCATACATGCTCTTGACCACTCTTGCTCAGTAACAAAGAATGAATATGATTTCTCATTCTCTTCATCGTACAGATTTAGCTGCTTAAGCTCTGCCGTTTTTTGTATTTGAATAAATAAAAACGAATTCTGGCATGCTTCATTCAGCGTACACACAATTAAAAATTGTGTTAATATGTCGGGATATCGGACACAATATGGCGGCAGCGCGCCAGTACAATATGGCGTCAATTAATGACGTTATTTGCATTCGCCAGTATACTGGGTTCTATTTCGGAACACACCCAATATATAACATTAAAACTACACTATGGCAAATCCAACTTCATTTACCTGAATAATACTAACCTCTCTGCTACGGCCAATATGGGGAATACTTTAATACCCTATTCTCTTTGTGTTGTGTGTGTGTCACTCATAATTTACGATATTTTTCATATGTAGTTTATTATACGTTGCTTATAAAATGAAATTTTATTTTTGTTAAAAAAACAACAATTGTGTCTCCATACACTGTATTTATAAAAATACGGTATCTAGTAGACGGGTTGAAAATGCGGCAGATCTAATGTACGGTGTATCTAGCAACATTGGCCACAGCCGAAATTCTCCAATGGCAAATTTAAAATTAAAAAATATAGAAAAAGCCTGTAAAGGCTTGTTATGTACACACATGCTTCCAGACACTGATGAAAGCCTATACTGGAGCTGCTGTTTGGATCCTTAAGTTCAAAATCATTCTTAACTTTAGAATGTCCCACACTATCCTCCACTTTTACTGGTGAAGCCACTGCAATCAGCGTAGCTTTGTTATATGTCGAGTCACATAAAAAACAGTATTTTTTTTATAGAATAGGGGGCAAACGAGCATGCGGCTCACCTCATGTTAAGTGACTACCGCCGCCCATGATCAGCCGCAACACCAGGGAAATTGCAGGTGCGTTGCCGGCCCTTGAAGAAGAAGTAAGCTCTTTTCTTGAAGGTCCCCAGGTCGTATTGGTCCGGAAAAATCGCCGGTGGTAAACTATTCCACAGAGAG